>NBIV01000277.1:0-101460 GCA_003194525.1 Gracilariopsis chorda
TTGACGGCAGTGAGATGTGCCATCAATTGTCCGTAGCATGGTCCGCGCTTTGTCGTTCGGAGTTCGGTTGGGGCGCTCGGCCTTCCATCAGATTCTGGACTGTATGGAGGGGTTCAAGGTATACTCCTTTGCTCTTGAACCAGGTCGTCAGCGAATTCGATAGTATTCCTTTGCATTATCAAACCTAAAACGCTTGACCTGAGGACCAGACTGCGTTTCAAACATCTTGATCATGTCGTTCACCATGGTTTCCACTTGGCTACGGTTTCTCCTGAACCGTAGGGCAGACATGCAACTCTTTTCATTGTATGCTGTCACACGATATACTTCGACTTACCGAGCCTCTCGAAGTTTATCGGACCCATTACGTCCGAGTGTACGAGGTCGAGCACCTCCATGTCTTGGCTCGACGCTGGGTTCACACGGCGTGGCTTATGGTGAGCGTTTGCCTTCGCACAAGGTTCACAATAGCCGATTTCCTGGATGGGTTCTGGTCCACACCGCTGACTAGCCTTAGAGTTCTTCTAATGTAGTCTGCAGTGGCATGTCCAAGGCGTCTGTGCCAGGTTACCGTAAAGTTCTCTGGCGTACAAGTAATGAGTGACTTGTCCCAGTGGTCATGGGGCTCGAGTCCATCTCTTAAAGCCCTTCAGAAAGCTCCTTGCCCATCATCAGAATATTGGAGCTCTTCTGCTTCAGTACGGCACTCCATTCCCATCATCGTCTGACAGGAACGATGTCATAAAGCCTCTGCGGCGTATAGCACTAACGGAGAGCAGGTTACAAATGAGCTTTGGAACATACAAAACATCATAGATGGATCTTGACGAGTTCACCTTGTCCATCGATTGCCCAGCATTGTACTTCTTCTTGGCATTCTTGTATCGTGCTTCCATCGCCCACAGATACATGCTTCTTATCTGAAGACTGTAGCCCGTGTACAAAGTAATGCACATTGTTGGTCATGTGCTTCGATGAACCAGAGTCCAAGTACCAACGAGTCTCCTGTCCTGATCGTGCTCTATGGTTCGCAAAGAATCCTGTTCCTCTTAACATCACGTTTTGCTTCGTATGTTGGGTTCACATTGGAGATCAATTTCTTCATCTTCATTAGTCTTCTCGTTTCCTAAGAGAACTACATTCAAACAGGCAACTGCATCATGATCAATCATCATTACCCCCGGTTGTCATGATCTTTGTCAACAGCGCTTTTTTCATCCTTGTAAGTTCTTAACTCTCAAGGATTATGCCAACAGTTCCTCATCTTATGGCCTTTCTTCTTACAGAAGAAACATCGACTATCATTCTGGGACTTGGTCCCAGACTTCTTAGTACGTGTGTGGAGGGCTCTAGCATGGCCTTTTAACAATGTTGCACGTCCTGTCCTGCTTCGACAGTTGCGATTCCTTCGCGATAAGCCTCGTACAGCATCATTTAATGATGTCGCAGTGTGGTTGACTACCTCAGCTGTAACATCAAAATCATTCGTTAGTCCTCTGAGGATTGCACGAAGTTTCCCAGCGTCCGATACAGTATGGCCTACCGCACCAAGCTTCATTTGTATGATTGCAAGACGGTGATGTAGTCCAAAAACGCTTTCGGATGCGTCCATGCGCATGTCCTGATACCTTTCGCAGTAGTGCGTCGATGCTTGCTTGCGATAACATCTCATAGTCAGACTTCACTCTGGCTTGTAATATAATGAAGGCTGATGCAAACTGGTACTGAACATCTTTAACAGAACCAGTATCGACACATTGCCGATGACTGGAACAAAGCCAGAGCGTCACTCCATCAGTGACCTCTGTACTTATACTACTTGTACGGTCGTATGTAATCATATGGAATGGTCGTAATGCTAAGCGGGTGTTATTCTATTACACTGGCCCAAATTGCAGATGGATCACGCATGTTCATAACTGGAGCGACACATGATTCGTGAACTGAAAGCAGAATGCACGACAATGCAGTGTCACGTCTTGTCTAGAACTTCAGCATCTCTTCATCTGTTTCTGGCTTCACCTCAGTCCCCGTCACCAGTCATCAAACATCCTTCGATCGTAGTACCAACTCAACTTTTTGGGACCATATGAAGTAGTTGTCGGCCTTCAGCAGCGCAATACGTAGTTTTGCCACGTCAAACAGACTTTCAGCCATCGTGGATGTTTGCAGAGCGAACACCGGGAGTGAGTAAGAGACCTGAGAGCTCGATAGCAGTGCGTAAGGGGGCCCAATAACCTTTTTAAATCATAGGTAGGATGTCTGAGTAGGAACATTGGCTATAGTTCCAACGTCTCCAGTTAACTTTCAGAGCTACTCTAATTAGCGATATCTAGCTTCCAGTAACTACGGAGCAGACTTGTTTGAAGGTTTGCATCTTTTCGGTTCTTGCTCCATTTTCTAGTTGGAGCAACACCGGGCAATCCATTTTGGAACGCTTTACACAAGTACTTGGTGCAGCTTAGCACCAAACATGCTGTCCGCGCAGCACAGAACTTTTTTTGCTGCCCTTTGCACCAGATGGTGCCATACGGAGGTTGCAGTTTTCTCACAGCAGTCTGTAACCGCGTCGAGAAGAGTAAACCTCGACCTTGCGATAATACTTCCACAGACCGGGCTATCAGTGCGTATCAGGGGAGTGCAGTTTCTGATCGCAGACACGGAAATGGCGGAAATCCTGCTTGGACGGCCACTTCTCAAAGCCATGGGTTTTGATTTTAACGAGCATTTACAATGCATAGCACCATTCAGCCACAGAGAGTCGGAGGAGGAGTTGCAGGAAGGGAAGTGTACACTAGCTCTAGCAAGCTACCGTGGCGTAAACTTCAGTGACATCGAAGAAGACCCTATCCAACTCTCGGAGTGCCTACAAGCTCGTTTTGGATCTGATACTGTTACGGATATAGCAATCATGTGTGCAGTAGATGATGCAAAGAAGAACGGCCTGTCTGCTGCAAGCACGGAAAAGCTGCAAGCTCTTCTGAAAAAAACCGTCGTGGTTTTTGGAATCAAGCTGGGATCACACCCAACTGCAGACGTATGCGCGCTCTCGATCAAAACTTACACCGAACGCCAAGCCGTATCACTCCACAACGACCCGTACTCAACTACACAAAGAGTGTTCATCAAGCATAGTATCAAGCAACTAGAAAGAATTGGCGCCATGTGCAAGAATTATCAAGCACGATGGGCGTGCCCTTGTAGGCAGACGCGTCGTGAGCTGTTTCGTACGGTCCGTAACGCTGGTGTCCAGCAAGGACACCAGCCGCCGTCGCCGGCCGCCGCCGTAGAGCGTAGGTAGATAAGCCGGTAGACGGTAAAGCCTAACAGGCATCGACTATCGAACACCTCTGAGCCCGTTCCGGCCACTTCCCAGACCGCAACGGACTACAGCCCTGCATTAGTTCCGAAACCCGGCACCGACACTCTACGTTTTACTCTCGATTGGCGCAGAACCAATTCCAGAACCTTACCTCTTCAGTCCGCAATGCCTCACCTGGAATCATTGATGCAGGACTGTGCAGGAAGTAAGTGTTTCGCCAACATTGATTTTACGCACGGGTACTGGCAGCTACATATGGACAACGTATCGCAGGAAGTAATATCTATACAGACACCATTGGGAATCTACTCCCCAACCAGGACTCTCCAGAGAGGTATAAACTATGGAAATCACTTCCAAGCTGTAATACGGGAAAAATTCGAGAGCATAGTGCAAAGAATGCTGCAATTGCTAGATGATTTCCTCATACACGCCCAAATTGAAGACCAACTGCTAGCAGATATTGCAGCGTTTCCCGATGTGTGTAATGAAGTTGGATTCAAAGTGAATCCAAAGAAGTCCGGTTTCTTTACAGCAGAAGTCAAGTTCTGTGGCAAACTTATTTCATCAGAAGGAGTGCGATTTTACCCAAGGAACTTTGAAGTCTTATTTGGCGATGAAAACACCGCAAATCGCAGACCAGCTGCAGCATTTGTTTGTGCACGACAAATTGTATGAGGATATCCATCCCGGACTATCCGCGCCTCATATAACCACTGCATAGGCTTTTGGAGGAAGTATGCAGGAAAGTTGGTAAACGGACCAAAACAGCACTGAAGAAAGTGCAGCTCGTCTGGGCCGTCGAGCACTCCGAAGCATTCGATCTGGTAAAGAAGCAATTTGCTGCAGTAACTAAACTTGCGCTCCCTAAGGAAGTCTACAGAACTTGCCTATTCACCGATGCATCAGAGACACACTGCGCTGGAATATTGACTCAGTCACCAGAGAACGATAAGGACAAGAACCTCGAAGACCAAACACACGAGCCACTGTGTTTCTTATCCGGTGTGTTCAGTGGATCCTCTGAAAGATGAAGTGTACCTGAGATGGAAGGATTCGCCATTGTGGAGTCCATGTGCAGACTGGACTACCTTACTATCGGACGAACGGTGTCAATATACACTGACCACGTCAATGTAGTGTACATCTACGACCCATAAGGACGAAATCCTGGTGTACCACGGCACATAGCAAACAAGCTCACCCGATGGGCCTTGAAGTTGAATGCTTTCCGCTTCATTATTGAACATGTGTCTGGAGAACGCAATGCCTGGGCCGATATGCTTACGAGATGGGCATTTCAAGCTAAAAAGACTGTGGAGGGGACTAGGTTGGGACGCATTCGAGTACTGATGTCCGCATCTATCAGCCGGGGAACGAACGATGATTACGACTGGCCATCTATGCAAGACATCACCCCGTCACAGCAGAGAAGCGATACTGTGCCCCCGAAGCTATACAAGACGACTGTTGGAGTAGTTAGAACGCAAAAAGGACAGGTTTGGATACCGGACGGTGATGCCAAGCTTCAGCTTAGAATCCTGATTGCCGCTCACACTGGAAAAGGAGGACACCGAGCGACAGATCCCACATTCGATTACTGTGGCCACCCACTTGTTGTTGAAAGACCTCAGGAACCCTACCGTCGAGTTCACCCGTTCTTGTCTTCACTGTGTCCGTACTGAGTCTGGAAGAGTCGTCCCAAGACCTCTTGGCCATACAATGCACGCCAACAAACCAAACGAGCTCTTGCATTTTGACTACTGCTATATGACTAAAAACGATAACGCGAAACTGTAAACTCTTATCATTAAAGATGATCTCTCCGGCTATGTGTGGCTGAGAGGGGCGGAGGACTCTGACGCAGAAACGACCACCGAAAAACTGGTAAACTGGGTTGCAGCATTTGGCGTTTCGATTTCATGGGTATCAGATCAAGGCAGGGATTTCAAGAACAAGCTGATCAAGGTACTCGCACAGAAGCTGAGAGCACATCACCATTAGACATTACCGTACTGTCCATGGAGCAATGGCTCAGTGGAGTTGGTCTGTCGTAAAAGTCTGAAGACATGCCGAGCACTTCTTTCGGAGTTCCAACTGCCTCAATCCGGCTGACCCTATGTACTACCGCTCATCCAGTCAGGCCTTAACAGCGCACCGACGAAGAAGCACAACGGAAAATGCCTGCTCACTGTTTTCACAGGACTGCCCGAAGACTCACCACTCAACGACATTCTTAGCACGCGCTGCGATTGGCTAATCTTAGGAGGGACGCCGACGCGTGACGCACGCGAGTGCTGTAAAGCGCGGTCTTTCAGTGCTTTTGATGAGCGCTGCCTCTTAACCGAACGCGTACCACCCTCGTACCATTGCCGCCGTCCTCCTCCCGCTGTCATCATTCGACCCCTTCCCATGATGTGTCCAGATGCTCCACCAAACGTCACCGCTCACACCGCCCTAACTTTCCAGACTGCCCAAGTCCCCCAAGCCCCCCAGGCCGCTCAAGCCGCTCAAGCCGCTCAAGCCGCTCAAGCCGCTCAAGCCCCCAAAGCCCCCAAAGCCCCCAAAGCCCCCCAAACCACACAACCCGCCATCGCGTCGCTGATCAACGCTCGCATTGCCCAATACTTACCCCTCGACAAGTTTTTTACCCCGGAAGAGTCATCTTCGCCTTCCGCAACAACCGCTATATCGTTCTTAACAATGATAAGAAGTAAGAAACGGTCACACCTTCTGTCGAGCGTTTTCGTATCCGGAGCGCTCTTCCAACACAAAATTCTTTTACAGTACACACTCCTCTCTCCCTTACTCACATACCGCCGCTCTTTCCCCCTTTCAAACGATACTGTCGAAGGTATTGGCGTTCAAAACGCTCGAGAACACACTGCTCGCCCTCTCCGAAGAAACATTCTCACGATTTATGTGTATCCGTCACGGAGGAATCTAGACAACCAGAGAAGAATTCGGGTTTGATCCCTTAGTATAATCCATTGGCTTTTATACATTTCACGTGCATACGACAGAAATGTGTGCTCTCTTTAGTAGAATATGCAAACTGGTAAACTTCATGTTTCATAATCTACCCTAGCGTTGTTTTCCATTCCGATCCAACCTTCTCCAAAGTTCAATCTTTTGGTTATGCTCGGGTCCGTTGTACCTTCCCCTAGATTAACAAGAGAGAGAGTGTGTGTTTTGAACCCCCTAATTCCATGACAGCCGTAGGGCTGATCTAGGAGGAACCTCTCATTTTCTAATCAGACCAGCAACTTTGATTGCTCATGTTCTAACTATTGCTTGGACGTTAAAGGCTTGCTTTTCCACAAAGGGATGCCGTTCTTTTCGTCGTAATATTGCTCTATGGCGACATCGTGGAAATAAGTGATCAACAGTATGTTGTGTGTTGAGTCAGATTCCGAGCGGACAAGATATGATCTTTGTGGAGGCATGTAGACATCGGATGTGTGGTTGAAAAATGCCTGGTAAACAGCTGCTCCAGAGTTGTCTGTGCTCTTCGGAGAGATATATTCCCAACCACGGCTGTGGATCTTCAGTTGTTGGCTCAGCACTTGAAAAGCGGACATGACGCCCTTGCCTATCCTCCAAGAAATCGATCTTTCTCTCCAGCTGCAGTTGGGTAGGTATGCCAAGGCTTTTCTCCGATATAACATTTTCAATAGTTCATGGGTTTGGCACATTTTCCCTCAGTTCTGTCTCTACTACCTCCTAAATCTAGAACCATCACCTTCTGCGACTATCATTTCGTCTTGTTATGCATTATCAGGGAACTCGTCGTACGTTCAGCGCAGTTGTACGGATGTGTTGGTCTGAAAAGGGCTGCGAAAGATCCTGCAAATCTTCGCATCTATCCCAGTTAAGGGGGTATAGCTGATATGTCTACTCCGCTCCTTGTGCTTGTTGACGGCTCTGTTCTTGTTGAAACGTGTTCTCTGTTCAGCAACTGCATCCCGTACACTCAAGCTCCAGGGCTGCACCAGCACCGTGGCTGCTAGGGAACCAAGAACCGCATGTGTTGCTCTCTACTACCATCATGTCTTGTTTGCAAAGATCGGTGACCCAAGTTTCGGCCTTATGTTGGGAAGGTACGTATACCTTCGAAAGTCGTAAGACGGCTCTCACTGTCTCACTGTGGCATGAAATGTGTATATTCCTGGACTAATATGTTTTGCCTCAACGAGACAAGCCGCGAGGCCGCGTCTTCTGTAGATAGCCGCTCTCCCTCCTGTTCATTTACCATGTCGTAGTGCTGCTGTCGATCGCATCTTCCTACCACTGTATATTCTTGTATGGCGTTCCCAATTGTACTTTTGTATTAGAGCGCAGTGACTGTTGACATCGAGAGACTCACCAAAGAACTTGAAAGTACTTGTCGTTCTTCTTCGGGATGAGTAGAGCGGACTGGTTGTTGGACGTAAACCTCACGGGCCTTTATGCTCTGTGCTTCCGGATCTCTTTCTACCGCCTCTCGTGGTTTAATTGTGAAGTTTTTGGGTTCGTAATGTTTAACATCCCCATCCAACAACGGTTTGCTTGGCCCCAGCACATTCGAACTGCTGCTGGTAGTTTTCTTCCGCAAAGTCATACGGTATAATACTGGCAGAATTGCTTGGTATATTCCTTAGCCTTTGGTGAAACTTTCAAGCAATAACAACACAGCTAGCGACCGTGCTTTACGTCCTACATTGAAATATTAGCAAAGAAATCTGACAGGTTCACTTACCCCAACAACATGACATAGAAGTTGCAGAAAGCAGGAAGGCCTTCAGAGTTCAATACTTCGCAGGGAACTCGTTGTTGGGAGTCAAGATTAAGAGTTAAACGTATATTTTTACCACATTGGCTTCTACGTAGAGTATGAACACATATATAGGGAATATGCGGTCTCTGGCATAGAGGATAAAAACCCGTAAACTAAGTGTCACGCAACCTATCACATCGCCGATAGGCCTTCTCCTCCGTCGACATTGCTCCGACTCAATGATATCTACCGTCAACTTGCGCTGCACGAAAGTCCTTCTTTCAGAAATAGCCGATACTACACCGCGAACTATTATGTCCATTAGAAACTTCACTGAAACTTCCTAAACACTTTTGTATCGAACAAAATCCAGTCTGCATTGGACTAAACAAGAACTTGCGTTGCCTCTCGAAGGACACTATCATCTATGCTGTGGATGTAGATCTGCACATTACATTTGAAATGTTCGCCTCGTTATCATATTGAAACATCCTTTCATGGTTTTCTCAACAAGTGTCTACCATGTCTCCTCTCCCGATCTGTAGCGCCAGCCGATGCAAAAGGATCCTTCCTACAGAAAACTGCACCGCTGAAGATTCATTACTGTTCGAGGTCGTTCGGTGGATGGTTGGGTCACCAAGACGCCATTTAGGAAGCTAACGAATTTTCAAGCTTGCCACTCAAGATAATTTTGTTCGGGTACGCTACGAAAGTGAGTGCAGACCGTGCTGCGGTCTGAAAGGGAAAATGTTCGACGAGGGACTTCCAGAAGTTCGAGGTTACCTTGGGATCGCGATCACTGACCAGTGTATGCGGTACACCGTGGACAGAAAACAGATGAACGTCGAACAAATGGGCGGTTTCTCGGGCTGTGGCGGTCTTCGTAGTCGGTACGAAAATTCCTTGTTTGGACAGCTTATCAACCATCACTAAGATCGCGTCATTTCCGGCACTGGAAGTTGGGATTTCCGTGAGGAAATCAAAGGTTACGATCTCCCAGCAACGGTTTGGGATAGAGAGAGTTTGTAGCAAGCCTTGCCGGAGGCGGTTTGATGACTTGTTCGTCTGACAGTCGCGACAGTTGCGTACGTGTTTGGAGATCATCTCATACATGTGAGGCCAGAATACGTACTTCTGTGCCACATAATGCGCTTTGTCGGCATGTACATGTCCTATTCCATGGAAGTAATGCGTCACTGTATGACGAAGATCGGTTGAAGGAATATACAATCTGAGCGAACCTGCGCCAGTCCAATACAGCATGTCATTCGCGATTCGAAAATTGCATTGATGACGCAGGTGTCGCGAAGCGTGGGGAGCATTTCGGTAGCGAACGAATCGTCACTGTAGGCATTACGGACTGATGCCAAGAGGTTAGGGATATGTATCCGGATGGAGCGAAGGTGGGGGGCGTGGTCGGGTCTTCGACTGAGTGCATCTGGTACAACGTTCAACCGTCCGGCAATGTGTTCGATGTCGAAGGTGTACTCCTGAATTTCGTCGAGCCATCTGCACTGCCGGCCGGTAAGCTTCGGCTTCGAGTGCAGATATCGAATCGGGTCATGGTCAGTGCGTAAAACGAAATGTCGGCCACGTAGATATGGGGCCCAAGCACGAAGGGCAATCATTACAGCAAGGAGTTCTTGGTCTCCAGTGTCCCATCGCGACTCAGTATCCGAGAGGCGATGGGAAAGGTATGCGATGGGGTGACTGTCTTGCGAGAGGGTCGCCCCGACTGCGTACTTCGAGGCGTCAGTTGTCAAGACCAACGTCTTGTCTGGAGAATAATGGGCGAGGACGGGAGCGGTGGTTAGGGCTAGCTTGATTGCATCAAACGCTGACTCCTGTTGGGCAGTCCACTTGAACTCATGTGATCGCAGTAGGTCCGTCAATGGCCGGAGTATGTGAGCGTAGCCCTTAATGAAGCGGCGATAGAAGTTCGTGAGGCCCACAAACTGTTGAATGTGACGTAAGTTCTGTGGGGTAGGCCAGTCTCTGACTGACGCAGTTAATCTTTCCTGGGGGGATACTCCCTTATCCGACACATGAAACCCAAGAAAATCTACTTCCTTCACACCAAAAGCGCATTTGCTGAGCTTGGCGTATTGTTTGTGCTTACGTAAAGCCACGAACACCTTTAGTAGATGCTCTTTGTGTTCTGTTATCGATTTGCTGTATACCAATATGTCATCAATATACAGAACCAGACATTCTCCATTTAGGTCCTTCAGTGCTGATGCAATCAGCCTCGAGAAGGCGGCTGGAGCATTCGTTAGTCCAAAGCATAGGGCCTTCCATTCGAACGATCCGAAGCGGGTTCGGATGGCTGTCTTGTGACAATCTTCGTCACGAATGCGCATCTGATGATACGCACCTACTAAGTCAATCTGGGAGAACACTTTCGCGCCAGCAACTTGATCCAGAGCCTCGTCGATGACGGGTAATGGGGTGGAATCAGGTATGGTAATTCGATTGAGAGCGCGATAGTCGCATACCATTCGTAACTGACCACTCTTCTTCCTGACAAAAAACACCGGTGCACCAAACGGGGAGGAAGAGGGTCGAATGAGCCCTTTGCGGAGGAGCTCATCCAAGGCGTTGCGAAGCAGCTGAAGTTCTTCATTGGACAATCGGATGACTGGAAGAACTGGCAGTGGCTGATCCTGTTTGAGATTTATCTCAAAGTTCTGTTCCCGGCGTGGGGGAAGCTCGTACGGAAGCTCTTCCTTGAAGACATCGCGGAATGTGTCAACGATGGCTGCCAATTCCGGATGACAGTCAACAGCGGTTGAAGGATGTTGTAACCGCAGTGCATACAACTCACAAGCTCGTTGCTTGACGAGCTTGCGCAGTCGTTTAAGGGAGATTGTTTTCATCGTGCGAGGCTTTGGTCGGGCTGACGCCGCCGTATTGTGACGGGGATATAGTGTAGCCGTTGAACCATCTGCGCGCTTGATGGTCATTGTGTGTGTCTTCCAGTCTACGTGCGGGTTGAGTACGCCCAACCATTCACGTCCTACTGTCATGAGAGGAGCACCGTCATGCTCTTCGTTCATCTCGATGACAAAGACAGATACTGTGGCGGAAGTTTCTTGCAGGTCCACTTTGGCTGAAGTTTCATGCAACACAGGAATCAAGCTGTGATCGCCAAGTTGCGCGTGAGCGCATGCAGAAGAATGGAGTCGGAGTCCGCATCGTTTTGCGGCAGCCGGGGACATAAATGCGTGCAAAGCGCCGGGATCCAGGTGGAATGCAACACGGACACCGTTGACATATGCGTGGTATATTATGTCCTCGGAGTAGTGCGCATTGACTTCGGAAAGGCAAGGAAAGGTGTCAACTCGAACTGAACGAGCCGCACTGGCGTGCGGCGTGGTTAGTTTTTTGGTTTGTTCTTCAACGGCTTCTGCGCGGAAGCAGTAGCAACTGTCATACGACAAGGATGCTTCGGATCACTCCAGGGTTTCTTTTCACATTTCATACAGCGGTTGTGGCTGCGGTATTTGTCAAGCTCAAGATGGTTCTGGAAATCGGCTGGATCCCACGTTTCGTCGTCTGGATCTTTGTTGATTGCCACAGCACTTAGCGGTTTCGTGCTACGGCGGGCTGGACGTTGCGAGCGATTGACGTCCTTTGCGTGCGATCTCTGCCGTCTTGAAGGTTGGGACTGGTTCCCAGAATCTTCCCAACGCTCAGAGATGTACACCGTGCGGACAAAGTTGAACACCTCCGACATGGGGCGGCTGTCCAGACGGGTACCGCTCAGACAGCTTCTTGCGAAACAGGGTTGGCAAACTGAGTTGGAAATACGTAAAGGATTCAATGATCGGCGTTCCGCAAATATCGGTGAGCTCGCGGAACTTCGAGATATGGGGTTCAAGTGGCCCGTTCATTCGCAGTTTGATTAGCGAGAGCCGAGCGTTTGCGTGTTCGTTTGCAGGGACAAACTCTTGGATCATGGCGGCTTGTAGCTGTTCAAGAGAGGCAAAGTGCTCTCCAGTTAGAGTTACACGATTGTACCAAAGATCGGCGTGATCACGCAGGAGGCAGACGGCGATATCAACCTCTTCTCGTGCGGTAAGTCCTCGACAAAGATTGCTCACTATGCGAATGCTTGAAATGAATGACCTAACCTTCGTTGAGTTTCTTTCATGGTCTTTGCCACAGTAGGGAAGAAAGTTGGACGATTTGAGGACTTGCAACGGCGTCTGATTCGGTTTTGACTGTTCCTGAAACGTAGAGTGCAATTGCAATGGGTCATGCTGTGCAGTTCTTGCATCTGGTGGTGCTCCCTTTTCCTGGACTATGGCTGGCACCGAACTTGAATGGGTATTGTCACTTGCGCGTAGTGCGGATAATTGTGACCTGAGTGCTTCGATGGCCGCTTGTTGTGTTTCAAGCATTTGCAACAGGACGGGCCCACTTGTTGCTCTTGCGAAGTCGTCTGGGTTTGTCACTGGCGGGAGTGAACGAAATTCGGAGAGAGCACTGGGCTGCTCATCGTTGGCGATTTTTGTTGAGCGAGCTGAAGAAGACGCGGCATTCTTAGCAAGCAAGGTGGACGCCGGCTGCATTGACGACGAAGCTCCACATGATTTAGACCTCGTAAGCTTGGCTGCTTTCGATCGAGTGGCTATTAAGCTTTCTGAGGCCAACGGCATTGCGTAAACTGAGCGAGACTGAGCGAGTTCCGAGCGGTGGGAACTTCAAAAAGATGCTACTAAATGTAACACAAAAGCAAATACGAAGGTGTAGAATGTGCTTGTGGCTGGTGTCTGGCCGAGCTCTGCCAGAATCAGCTGTTCAAGCCTTTATGTAGTGTTAGCTTCTCTACATAAAGGTAAAGTTCCATATCTTCTATTCTATCGTTGTAAGTAGATGGATAACGATCACGAACTCTAACGTAACAGGAGAAGAGTCTGTAGCGTACTGCAACGTATTGTTACACGCTTCATCCTCCATACTGACCATGATCCATGCGCTACATGCAGTCAAAGGCGAAGCTCACCGGACGTCAGATTCGCTGGCTCGACGAGATCCAGGAACATACCTTCGGCGTCTACCACCTCCCAGGGAAGCGCAACATCATCTCCGATGCCCTAAGCCGCACACCAGGCCACACCCCGCATCTCCGCTAGCTCAACATCCACCTCCCCGATCTCCGTGATCGCGTTTGTGCACTGTATGCGAACGACCCACTTGCTCGAGTTGTCTTGTCTCGCAGAAATCATCACGCCCCCACGCCCCGCAGCACAAAACCCCGCCCTAACCCCAACCTTACTGTCTCCGATGCTCTCAATTATTAGACAGGAGCAGGCTTCTTTCGCCTGTATATCCCGGAGGTGTCTCTACGTGACGAACGTACGCACTATTTCCACGGTGTTGGTCACACTGGAGCCGATAAAACTTTCTTTTCCACCGCCCGCTGTGTCTACTGCCCACACATGTACTGTCATATCCCGCGTTTCGTCCATATCTTTCGCGAATGGCAGTCCAACAAAGCAGTATACAAACCACTACAAGGAATTCTACAGCCGCTCCCAGTCCCAAACCGTTGCTGGGAAGTAGTGACGTTCGATTTTCTGACAGAGCTTCCCGTCTCTCGCTCTGGTTTTGACGCCATCCTTGTTATCGTAGACAAACTGTCAAAGTAGTGGATCTTTATCCCAAAGAAGTCAGCAGTTGCCAAGGACATCGCGTTTCTGTTCGACTCCCACCTTTTTCCAAACATGGTGTACCCCACACTCTCATCTCGGACTGAGACTCTGAAATCGCGATTTTGGAAGATTCTCACAGAGTTCTGGAACGTTCGAAGCAATATCTCTACCGCCGATCACCCGGAAACCGATGGACAATCCGAGAACATCATTTGCACTATCTCCACCATGTTAAGATCATCTACCCAATCCGCACCTTCCGATTGGGACACGCTGCTCCCTACCTTAGAATTTGAGTACAACAGCTCACGCCATAGCAGCACCCGCCTCTCCCCATTTTAAGTCGCTCTTGGCTAGATTTTACATATTCCTGCTACCCGGACTCTAGAGCAATGCACCGAGCGTTCTCAGTCCGCATCAGAATAAGTGCAAAAGCGCCAAGCGATGGTCTCAGTTGCAAGGGAACATCTAGCTAAAGCACGCTCCAATCAGAAGTTTTACGCTGACCGTTCTCGGCGTTATGTATCCTTCAACCCCTATGATTTTGTTCTTTTACAGGCAGACAACCTTTTTTTAACTCGCCGCTCCACCCTTCCCAAAAAGTGGCAACCTCGGTTTGTCAGTCCTTTTCGTATTTGTGAACGTCTCGGACCCATCACATATCGTATCGAGATGCCACCTACTATGCGCCGCGCTCAAACCGTCTTTCACATTGCGAAACTGCGTCTGTTTCACCACGACAACAAGGGCCCGTTTTAAATTATGATCGACAACAATGGCGCTGTAGAACAGGAGGTTGGCAGTATCATTTCATGCAAATGCTTCCATCGCCGCGTTTAATACCTCGTTCGTTTTGTTAGTGAGTCTAAATATCAGGCTACTTGGCTACCACGTGCTGCTCTTTGCAACTGCGCTGATGCTTTTCGCTAATTTTCTGCTATACCGGCTTCGATAAGGACGTCATAAGCCTAACAAAGGGCGAATATAACAAGTTGCTACACACAACAAGCTATACTGTCTGTTTACGTGCCATACAATATGTTCGTGTGACGCTACAAGCTAGATCTGTGTTACAACGAAACCTATCGTAGTTACAAGCACTTTTTGAGAAGCAATATAAATAAAGAGCCACTAACTGGTCTGAACCTCAGAAAGAAAACCAGGATCAAACGAGCAACTCATCAATTACTTTTCTAATACACCGAAGACCTCTTTTTGTACTACATGTAGTGTTCTCCTGGGTGAGAAACTGGGGCCTTAGGTTGTGGTTTTTTTCCATTCCATTGCGTGACCTGTTTTTCTGCCTTGTTTGCCACTTTTGGGTTTGTAGTCATGCATATTCGTGTTGAAACAAATACAGTGGGTACTACTATATAGTGCTACCCTCGTACAATACCGAGATGGTGGCACTATACCGAATTGGGAAATATATAGTTCAGAGCAAAACTACTTACAATATAGCTACTCCAGCATCTCGGTAATCAACAACTGTCGCGTACTACCAGAAACCTCACGTCTTTTTGCTGGCAAGAACCCTTGCCTTGCCTTTCGCAACGAGTAGGAGACGTCGGAAAGGTTATTGTCAAACGCCCATTTCTCTAATTCGCGCAGTTTGACGATTATCTCAGCTTCAGGGGGCAACGCTTCCGCCATAATAGTGTCCCCATCATCATCAGACTCCACTTCAGGCGATGATGCGCTCTCTACCGCTCTCAGTTCGTCAAAATACAGAGCATATTCGACCACAGCCTCACTCACTACTGAGTTCTCTTCAATCGTCAACCAGCGCTCGACCTGTTCTTGATTCACAGGTTCAAACACTTGTTCATAAAAGGGATCACGGCGATCCAGTGAAATGCTAAGCTGCTCCACCATCTTAGTCATAGCCTTCACGTCCTCACTGTTTTGCGTATTAGACATCTTTCCTTCACTGGACGTGATATCGCAGGCATGTGGCAATGGTAACACATTAGCTTTCACCCAACACCGTGCAATGGTTGATTGCGAAACATTACTACAAGACTCCTCCACCATTTTGGAAACATCAAGAAGGTGAGGATCATGCCCTTCGTCGATTCCCTTCATTCCTGCAATCAGAGCCGGATTGCTCTCTCGCCTTTGCTGCCGCGTCTCGATGTCCAGCACTATCTTGCGCAGTAGCAGCCCGCGATACCGCACTTTCCAAGCAGCGATTATGCCCAAATCCATGGGCTGATAAATAGCGGTACAATTCGGAGGAAGCGTCATGATAGTGACTTGGTTACGGCTATCCTTCAAGTCAGTACCGTGTGGCCCACAGTGATCCATAAGAAGAACGCAAGGACGGGATGTTGCTTTGCGAATAAATGGTAGAAATACTTCATAGAACCGCCGTTTAAACGTTAGCGTATCAGATCAAGAGTTCTTTTGACTGAAGTAAGGCACCGGGGGTTGGCCAAGACGGAAACAGCGAGGGTTTTTTGCTTTGCCTATAATCGCCATTGGCAGCTTCCGCGAACCGTCTCCGTTGGTACAGACATAAGCTGTGATTCTATCCTTCGACTTCATGGCCTTAGTTCCGCGAATTGATTTCCTGTTCTCCTCTTCTGTTATATACGTACGGCGAGGCAAAATTTTGTAGAATAACCCTGTCTCGTCAACATTATAAATGCAATCCACATCGTAACTGCGCAGCTTTGCTTTCAGCTCTGACATTTTGTCCGCAACTTGTGCAGCAGATGCACTCCCGCCTTCGCCGTGAAGACCAACGGAGCGCAACGCATGTCTGGGTATGAAGTTCTGAACCCAACCAATCGATGCCGTAAACTTGGACAGTTTGTGATGTTCTAAGATTTGATTGCTCGCTATGTTCTTTTCCAGATTGTCGCGTATCATAAGCGCCTTGTGCTGTAACACAGCTTGCGTGATTGGCAACTTGCAGCATCGTGCAAAGTTAACGAATATTAGAAGTTCATCTTCGATTTTGGGAAACGCAGGGGGCCGCAATGATTTTCTTTGCAGCGATAGGGAAGTGGTTTCAGCAATTTCAATGATTCGCGATGCATTCTTCTTAAGATTGGTTGCCGTTCGACGGGAAATAGAGAATTTCTTCATCACGGTGGCTGCGGAGATGCCAGAGCTCAGCGACCGAGCGGCTTCAATCTTCTGAGAAAGATCTAGACGTGTTCGTCTCGTCTTAGGATTAGTGCGTGATGGTGCTCGTTTCCAGTGTTTTTTTGTACAAATTGTTGACCTTGTGACATAGGAAGAAATGAATCAATGAATTGTATGAGTTACTCACTGCATATTGTACTCCGTGTAAGCTGCCAAGTCTGCAAACTTAAAAACAGATACGACTTCAACGTTTTGTTTCGTAAATATGTTGATATCGCACTAAATTTTAGCACAGTTTTTGTACTGACGAACATTCGGAAACCGATATGATCCGCATGTTGGTGGACAGTCTACAAACATTTCAGCAGCTCTACACGTGATCATTCTCGAGCATAAATGCATGTTGGCAAAGAAAAAGCAGAGAAGTGCTTGTTCAACTCCGTTTTTATTCCCATTTTATCAGACCAACCAAACGGTGCTACGACAACGACAACCATAATAGCTGTTATGCACCATATATCACTCACTTTCAACTCTTGTTCAGAACTTCTCCGCCCTACGTGATTGTGCGGCCAATGATGGGCTGCACCGGCTTCGCGTTTCCGTACGGCGTACCGCTCACAAGCTCCAGATACCGATCAACGTCACACGAAGGAATCGTCTGTCTCTGGTCCGACACAAACCACATCACGCCTTCTGAGCACTGCAGTTTGGTCAACGAACCACTTTATCACACAAACAAACCTCCAGAATCGATGAAGGCCCCAGTATCCACGCTTACAGGTAACACTCTCCCAAGAGTCCGGTCAGCAACCTTCTCTCAATGCTCGTCAATATCGATGGAACTCCGAGTTGGAACCGCTCACGTCAGGAGCCTTGGTCTCGCAGCAGTCCTGTCCACCCTCGGAGAACAGAACGCCAACTGCCAATAGCGCGCCACTGGATGATTCATGCACAAAATGAGCCACTGTGGGGTTGGCAAGCAACCAACTATGGTTAGCCGAGCAACTTGAAGAGCATGATGAATTGAAAAATCATCACACCACACATTGATATCCATGCAAGCCATCGATGGCGTCCGTTTAGAGTTTGCTCCTGATTAAGGACGCGCTCTATTCGTACTGAAAGATAGACGCACGACTCAAACGCAAGTACATGAACAGGCATCGAACTGAGAAGCGTTTTTTCTCCGTCGCAACCTTTCGACTCTCTACAGTCAAGCGCACAGCCTCGATGGGGTCGCTCACGCCGCCCTTCTCGTCCTCGCTAGGAGATTGGAAGTGCACGTTAAGGAGGTGTCAGTTTGTTCCTCTGACGCTGGTTCTGCACAAACCAGGTGTTCACGTGCAAGTTCAAATTTCAGACTGCCTTCGTTGTACAGCATTAGTGAAGAGGTGATTGACACACTGGGCCTTGGAGACTGAGGTTATGGGGTTTCTCCAGGGCTGGGCATGTAGATGGGACTTTGTGAGGTTGCCAAACTACAAGTGGCGAACTGATGGTCGACTGATGCCGAGTTGAAAGGGCCGTCATCGGCTGCGGGGTTTTAAGAGCAGGGCGGTGCGCCACTCGAAAACAGGATATTGAGAAATTCCTGTGGAAGGGGAACTGCGGCACAGAGCCAAAAGCTCCGAGCTTAAGCATGCAAATGCACCATACAGCGCCAGATAGTAGTAAAGAGCCTCGTGAAATCCCCGTTTTGCGGCTCCCCATAGACTGCAGCCGTGACATTTTTATTGCAGCAATCCGGCGCTCTGCTCTATTTTCTTCCCCCTTGTAGTGAACTGGGGGAGTGGCAGTGGCAGGACTCGATCTAATCCTCACGGAAGTCTGTAAAAGGGACTCAAGGTGGTTACCAGCTGAGCTGTGGCCGCTCATGTGCCTGTCCATGTTAACTGCTGATATTGTCCTCAATCTGCACCTCGCTGACAGTACACGCCTCTATCAACCAAATGTTGGCAAATGGCTACATCCGTTTTCTTGTTGTGCGCTGTTTCAAGCGTGACCAACCGCAAGAAGAACGAGACTTCGTTCTAAGGAAAATTAAACATGGATGGTTTGGAAAACCGAGGGTCGTTCCAAACATGAGGTACTTTTGTAGTTAGAACTAGAACTACACACACAGTACGCATCTATAGGAAAGTATAAAAAGAAGCGAGAACAACAGACAGCGTGAGAAGTCAGCACTTGGTATATCTTCGTTCTTATGCGTGCATAGCGCCACAGTTGCTGAACCTTGAATCCTGACTTGACGAGCGTTAACTCTTCTACACTAGTCACCATGCCTAAATCAGGTTTTGCTTGCTCTTAGAAGGAAGCGTTTTTATGCTGGTTTGTCCCCTATATTTGATTGAACTGTCTCGCCGCCTGTGTACTGCTACTAGGTAGCAATACCTTCGTTTCGATACCATTCAGGCTGTTCTATCGTATGTAATCTGCCGTTTGTACTTCAACGTCTCAAAATGGTTTAATGTCAACTTCACTCTTCTAGAATACGTTCAAAAGCCGGAGCCCTGTATTTGCCGAAGTGTAGTGAACCGGGTGGAAGAGTGGCAGGTCGGGGTTCGAAGGCTGAAACCTGGGCTCACACAAAAAGCACAAGAAGGTGGTTACTGATTGAGCTATGGCCGCTCACGGTGTGGTGACCCCAAGCCACACCGCTGGAGATGTTATCGTGACTCTCTGTGATTGCCATCTGCAGCTGATAGCACCACAGATCAGTTTGAACAGGTCTTCCAATTTGGGTCGAAAGGCTTGCGCAACTTGTTCTTTCAGGGAAGCAGTCTTCAAAGCAAGCAGAGCAATGGACACTACGGGTGGGTTCAGATCTTGGCTTTGATTTGGGTTGGGATGAAACAAGACTTATTGCGCTGTGCGTAATGCTGCGTTCAAGGCGTCCAATTTTCAGGGATCGGCGTGCAAAAATTAGTCAATCGCGCTAACATGCAAAAGCTGTATCCGTAACGGAGGATCTAGCTTGTAGATAAAGCACTTAAGACAGAACTAGAGGACAGCACGATTAGCGCGAACTCGAATGCCTGCAGCTTAGCGTCTATGGTGCATGGAGCGGGTGAGTGAACGGAGGGCCGAAGATGGACAACGACGTAAAGACAGAAATCTGAGAATAACAGCCCGGAACGCGTGTGCATGCGCGATGTGTGTGCGTGAGCCCATCAGCGCACCGCGTCGCAAGAAGGCGCTCGCGGCTGCCACTACAATCCGAGAGCCCGGTCCCACGCAAGCGCATCAACGGCATGAGCGGTGTGTGTCTTCTTTCGTCGCATGCAGTGCCTCGTGGTGGTGTGTCATGTTCCACACGACATGATGGCAGATTGGTCTCAGCAGAGGCTCCCTTGAAACGAGTACTCTTTGCAATGCGTGCAGAATGAACTAACGTCGCACGTTGTGCAAGTTGGGGTGCGATTAGATTGCGCTTGATTTGGATTTGCATATGACACGAAAGGAGACTGCGTCGTCTATTGGGAAGGCTTGTAAAAAACAGCGAAAATGCTTGAAAAGATTGAATAGCATGAAGGAATTGAGATAAAACGTGCCTGTCAACGACGCTCGGAGTTGTAATGATGGTCTGCCCGCGCATTTGAACGCTTTTGAGGCACAGCATGATGGCGTCGAGCACTTTAAGGCACAGAGTCTTGGTACAGACCGCTTTGGCCCGCCGCGGCTTGACACGCAGCTGTTTGATGACGGCACGAACGCCGTGGGCGACGCGGTGGATTCGGAGCGATTGGCGTCTTTAGAAACTTTATTGCCAAGTTTAACTGGGCTGACGATACACGTACTTTGAGGGCTCCTACATATCGCTTCCATCCTTCAGAATTCTCGCTTCATCCCATAAGCCGCGTCGACATCCATGTCAATCTCATCTGTCTCCTTTGAAACTATCTACTGTACCGTTGGTACCATTCCTGCGTCTGCCCCATTGCATGCCATGTCTTTGACATTTGTTCATTAATCACACCCCTTACCAATTCTGACTTGGTGGTCACTGCAAACAAGCTTCGCGTTCACCATCAAGGTATAGTTATGCGGGGCCACGACCTCACCGCCTTGAGTCTCGCGTCAAATTTAGATCGTGAAATTGCGCCCGCTGCGTACTGCCCAGCGAGTGAAATGCTACATCGCACCAAGCGGTTGGGCCTCTTCTTTGCGACGGCATCCGGGTCCTTAATGCACGCAACTATGCAGCCATACACTTGTAACTGAGAACTTTGAAATAGAAAATCATTACCAAAGGCGAAAACGTTTGCTTCGTCAAGTGCAGATAACGTCTATACCGCTACCCGTATCCACTATGAACGCGCAGTCACTGCATTGATGCAAATTGCGGTAACAAAGCTTTTCTCAAGAGCTCCATGGTACCCGGGATGCTAGCTAACCTCCGGTTTCTGCTTGTTGGTCTATCGAGCGAATCAAAACGTTGCCAGAAGTCAAGAGACCCTTACTAGGAAGCTAGTGTTTCCACTTCGGGGTGTAGAACTCAGATAGTTCAAATTCAATCTAGCGCTAACTGTGCAACCTACGCAGTAGTAGGTGGAACCTAGTAGGTTCCGCGGGACGCAGCCCACGCAACAAGTGACGACGAGTTCTGTGCGAGTTAAAGCGCAGAATAAAAGCCCGACCTCCAGGTGCAGGTGCCTGGAGGACGGAGGCAACCTCGGATAGTCTTCTGAGGACTTGTGCCTGTTCCCTGTGCCGTTCTAGCGCTACGCGAGTCTACTGTCGGCTATCTTTTCTGCACAGCGTACCGGATCAACACTGCTCCATATCCCTTCGTTAAGAGTGCTGGTAACCTTGCAATGTCTATACGACATAACCTTATAGTGAGTGAATAATTCAGAGTTGATGATGATTGCCAGATAACTACAATCAGAATAATTCATCAGTTCGATATAGGGGTCAATATGATGCTCCTGCTCGGCTACGCAAGCGGCATCAATTTTATCACTCAAAACGTAGCGCTCAATAAGTCCCACAGAGTCGGCAAGCCGCTGTACGCTAATCGTGCTTTAAAACGTATCCATCTGTTGATGATTCGCTTGGTCATCCGCAATGATCCGTAGCTCCACCAGATCCGAGACGCCCGAAAAAGAAAATGGAAAGACTGACTGTAGCTATATGTTTTAAATTCATTTGAAAAGCCATCATGTACAGCAAGAGGTCAACTGGAAAAGACTTGAAACCTTTGAATAGTTAAGAGCCAACAAGTAAAAACGGCCTTTGGCCGTGGGCGGCGCTGCGCGCCGCGTTGTTTTTGTAGCTTTTTGTATTTAGTAGCATTCGGAGGCTCTCCGAGCACTTTGCTCGCTTGCGCTCGCAATAGCCCTCGTAGAACCACGGGGCGCCGCGGCGCCTAGAGTATCTGGAGCCGTAGAGGTTTATGTTTAGGTGCCTACATTGACTGCAGTGCCAGCCAATGATGAGAAAGCGCGACACGTTGCTTTGTATAACTGGCTGGCACTGCAGTCATTATGGGAGTGCCAGCCAGTAAGCAGAAAGCATTGTTGCTGCTGCTGCTGCTGAATTCTTTTAATGGTGTGGAGGCGTTGCGCCAAATGTGCGATTTGCATGCGCAAACGGGGTTGCAAAGCTAATATGTGGCGCAACGCCTCCCGTCAGTCAACAACACCCCCTTCATACATGAACAAATCAGCAAGAGTGTGGGTATTGAGATTATAGTGGAGAGACAAGAGCAAGCGGCCTTCGGCCGGGAGCCGCGCTGCGTGCGGCGGTGGAGGAGTTATAAACAGCGGTGAGTAGAAAAAAGGGTGGAGAAAGCAAAAGAAGAAAAGCAAATAGTTTAATTCAATGAACGAAGAACGCAAGAAATATGATGACGGTTGTGGAGGGATGCAGGACTGAATGGCTTCAGACTGCACTGGGTTGGCGATGGCCATAGACATAGGATGAATTTTGTGTGCATTCGCGGATGTAAGCTGCGGGTCATGCAGGAGCAGCACATGGTCGTTCCTTCGAACGCGCCACCATGTGACATAAAACTGACCGGCGCAGAAGACGTTGGATCGCACATCCACAATCAAGCCACCAAACGTCTTTCTCTGTCCTTTTTGAACGGTAACTGCAAATGCAAGACGAATGGGAAACTGCCTTTGAATCATGCAAATGTCTGCGAAAGGAAACTCGAAGTCGATACGATACAGAAGCTGTCGTTCAAGCACCTATCCGTTCTCTTCGAATAAAGCCACCTGCATCGTAAACCGATCGACACGCACGACTATCAACAGCTTTCCATTGACCACAGCGGGATGCAGCAGGTTCCATATGACCATAACTGGCACAACGATCTTCAAATCCAAATTATGAGGCGTTATTCCTGTAGGCGCATACTGATATGCAAACTCGGGGACGGTAGTACTGGAGAAATCAGACTGTGGGTGCTGTCCACGATCAGGTTGCACTGTTGTCGCCGACGGAAGAGTAAAGCGCTCACTAAGAAACAGATCTAGCGCTGCCGCATTATGTTCGTCGACCAACTGGTTTGTGGACGCAATGAGCATTTTGCTGAGATCTACATCCTTCTTGCCTCGTGTTGTGAGCCACTTTCACACGAATTGGTAAGCGGTTTGCATGCCACCGGTAGATCTGAGTGGTAGTGGAGCGTTGTTGGATATTGTGTTGCGTGCAATGGAACGTAACAGCGAGGCAAATGCCGGATCACCGGCTTGACGTACTTGTTCGGTGAGGTACAGCACCTGAACTGAGCACAATGTCCACAGATCACTCTTCAACAGCAACTCGTGGAGACTTTTTGTGTACACTCGTCTCAAATTTCCACTCGGTGCAGCCTCCATGTACACTTGCAGCACAACTGGAAGCAGCTGGCAGTAGTTGCCGGATAGAACCATGGTCAAGCCCCAAAACGGAGGCTGGTTTTCCATTCCACTGCAGCAGAGATATTTGAGGAATGCATTCATGATTTTAAAGAGCTTTAGTGAGAATATGGACTCCTCATCCAAGAGGAGAAGTTTTATTTCGCGTAGCAGTTCTGCACATGGAGATAAAACCGTAGTTTGACAAATTGGCTGTAGTGCTGCTTGTATTTTGTGTGTCAGTTACACCCAGTCTGAGCAGGCTATGTAAAGTGCAGCCATCCTCCTACAACGATACTGCAATGCCTGTTGTAGCAGGCGACCTGCACACGAGCTCGGCCTTGCCCAGGTCCCAGGCCAGCAAACAGTGCCCAAAGTAGCAAAAGGTTACGACACTGCGCTATTACTCGACTCGTACACTTGCACATTATTTGGGATGCTAAATTGAATGTTATTTTCAAAACAAGTGTCTTTAACATAGAAACATGCTAGACTTGCTCTAAGAAGTGCCTGAAACAGGTCATGAAAGGCTAAATACATTTTCCAGCAACGCACATCTTGCGCATTACAGACACCCTCCGCCGCCTGTTGCTTGGCGTACAAAAAAATCTGCGGTCCATCCAACACCATTACAGTAGAATATTAGCATTTTAAGTCGTGAGACGAGGACGACAAAATAAAGTCACGAGCCAGTGAGAGAGAGGTACCTCTCACTCACACGTCCAATCCTCGAAAGTCGTGGTTTCGTAAAATCTACCCTTGGTATGCCACGGATGCCATGTTCCAAACCTCACTCTAAAGTTACAGTTTATGGTCACCATAATGGCGCGCTTCGCTGATTTAGACAGTAGGACTGCTGAAATCTCTGTAGAGTTAAGACAGCGTGGATCTTTTAGGGGTTTTTTAGGGGTTTTTAGGGGTTTTTAGGGGTTTTTAGGGGTCTGGAACGTGTTATGGTATAGAGATATAACAGTGCTATGTCATGGTTGTATTTAACCTACCGCATATGCTACACAAGCTGTGAGACGACCGGGCTACAAGAGAGTCCGGCGAGACACTCATGCGAGCGTCCAGCGATACTTGTAGTGAGCTGCCACACAAGCGATTCAAAAAGTAGTATTTCATGCAGCTCACCATACTGACTAAAGCAAGCTGCTGCCATTTAAGACGCCATCCACGAGTAATGTGGGTCAAATTCCTAATTATATGACGGTACTTTCAGAAACTCTAATTCCGCAATTTCGTTTCATGTAACCAAACTTACATCGCTGGAGAGCTGTGAGCAAGACCTTTCTATTGGCGTAAACAATTCCCGTATCGGGCAACCTGGGTCAAGGATTCGGTCTCCCAAATGTCGAACTCCTAGATTGCCTAAATGATGTTGAAAATAATGAAAATTAAATTATTTTGTATGATAAGGTGTCAAGGGATGACATTTTAGCTTCAACCCTGCTTCCCGACAAAAACTGCAACGTTCACCACTTTCTGCTGGAAACATTACTACGTAGAGTTCTAGCTACATCAAGTCGTACTTTTCCCTTCGCTTCAGCGCAGCCTTCATACTAATTAGCCTTGGCCTCAGAAGCTGTTCGGAAGGTAAAGTGGTCTCTCGTAGTACATCGTTATCCGTCCGGGCCTTTATCAACTTACGAACAGCCTCTTTCGGTTGGATGGAAGGGTCTACCTGCAACAAAGACGTAAATATCCCAATTACAACATCTCAACATTTCACAGCATCAACCAAGCTGAGAGCAACGAACATATGAAGGGGGAAGCAAATTATCTTTTAGAGTGGAACACACAATGGGTAATGTGAGTAAATTTTTCCGACACGTGTCCTCAAAATCGGCCTAAACACTACCATACACCCATATTATTATAATAAGCTTATTGGCATGGGACGTGACATTGTATGTAGCATAAACAAAGAAATATGCTTGTATTTGGGAAACTTTTCGTGGAAATAGACGTATTAGATCACAGGGATTTCAATGCACTTTACCGTTTTCAAAACGAACCAATAGCGGATTTGCAACTTTTGCAGGTGCCGTAAACTGTTGACCTACATAACTCATGGATGGCGTGTTAATTGTTTCTAAACGGTTGTCCTCTAATGCTACAGTAATCCATTATGTAGAGGCCTTTCCATGACAGTCACATGACCGATTTCTGAGGCTCTCACGTGCTCCTCACTGATAGCTTTCATCGCCAGCTAAGGAACAGCAGTCGTCCAAATTCAGAAATGTTGGAATTAATTGTGATGGGCTTTCAAACATAGAGTGATTGCCCAATCGGAACTCCATCCACTGCGAGCGCGGTACAGTACCCATGCTCTGGTCTCACCAAGGCTGGATGAGAGGACAATAGAGTAGCAGGAGGCAGCGGGTTTATGCAATGCTCGAGATGTACGAGGACTTCAGCGGCAGTAGTATCTGTATAAAGGCCAGAAGCCGGCCTGTCCGTTTTCAGTATTCACAGATATCTAGTCCCATCTTCTTCACGGCCTACATCGCAAAGACATTCACGCCTCTACTGCCGTTGGTTGTTCAACATGGCCACGCATCGTATTATTTCTCTCATCGTTATAGCTTCTGTAACCCTGACCGTTCTTGCATGGGACGCCGGCCCAAAATCATGCATTCATAGTGAATGCAGCGGCGTAAAGCTTTCTCCGCAAAAAGTTCTGGATACGAGGCCTGCGTATGCCAATTCTGCCCCATGGGGTCGTGTTGCAGACTGTCCGGCAAGCTACACCAACAACGGTGCCTGTTGAGTGGGTGGTTACCTCGGCTCCAGAGAGAGCGAGTATTCTCAGGTCTTTATATGCACCTATGCCAAACCCTGCTAAAATCTAAGGTGCTAGATACTTCAGTGGTCACAGTGCAGGGAACCACTTAATACGGATATCACATCAAGATGGTGGTGTCACTCTCTTTTCGTGAGAAGGGAGGACACTACTGTGCTCATCTCTCTTACTCACCTCTCACCTCTCACGCGAGGTATTGACGTGTCTCATGGCAAACATATCTCTCTTACATCATCCCCCCCATGCCATGAGTACCTTCCAATACGCCCAAGAGCCCTCGTAACACCTTGAACCGCGCCCTGGCCACTGGTGTGGTAAAAATATCAACAGTCATGTCATCTGTGCTGTAATGCTGTAGTCTGATAGATCCCGACTTCACTTCGTCCTGAAGAAAATGATACCTAAGTTCGACATGCTTCGCTCTACGGCCACCTGATGCGCAATTCCAAGACGCCGGTGTTGTCTTCGTATACATTCGTAGGTTGCAAATTCTCTGCAAGTCCTAGTTCTCCGAGAATATTACGTGTCCATTTAACCTGCTTCAAGCATTCCGAAAGCGCAATATATTCCGATTCGGTGATAGATGTTTCAACGCATTTTTGCTTAACTTTGTGCCAGTCTACTAGATTTCCGAGTAAATAGAGACAGAAGCCGCTGGTTGACTTCCTGTTAGTCGAATCACCAGCCCAATCTGCGTCTGCATAAGCACTGAGCACTTCTTTGACATTGTTCGTAGCAGAAATTGTGAGTCCATATCTCTTAGTGCCATTCAGGTATCGTGGCACTCTCTTGACTCCGTTCCAATGTGCGACAGTGGGGTCCGCCTGGGTGCGAGAGAGAATGTTGACCGCATTACTTATGTCAGGTCTCGTGCTGGTCGAGAGATAGAGAAGTGACCCAATTGCTTCCTGATAGGTAGTCCTGGATGGAAAACATTCTGCATTGGACGCATCTGATATTCTGTATCCATTTCGCATGGGAGTGGCAACAGCATTAGATCGTTCCATGCCGAATCGAGTGAGACTTTTCTCTACAGATGGCTGCTGGTGCAATATCATTCCGTCTTCCTCTCGTTGAATGTATACACCCAAGAAGCTGTCTGTCTTCTTACATTCTTTCATTTCAAATTCTGAAGCCAGCAAGCTCTTCGTCTTGGCAATGAGATCTTTGTCCTTTCCAATGAGGAAGACGTCATCTACGTAGAGTAAAAGCCATAGTCTCTGCTCTTTGCGACCCATATAAAGGAAGCATGGGTGTGTCAAGCACTGTGTGAATCCCAGGTTCAGAACGCGTCAGTAAACAATCGGCTCCAGATTGAGTTTGACTTCTTTAGACCATAGATGGATCTATTCAGCTTGAGCACCTGGTCATTTTGCAAACCGATGTCCAGTTCTTCTGTAGGTAATATGTAAATCGGTTCATTCTTGTCAATGTGATCATTCAGAAATGCACACTTCAGATCAAGCTGATGTATTTCAAGACTAAGAAAGCAGGCGAGTGTTAGTGCCACACGGACTGTCCCAAAGTCAACTACAAGTGAGTATACTTGAGGTACATGTCCTTCTTGGCATCCCTTTGCGACTATCTTAGCCTTGAATCTTGAGACAGAACCGTCGTCACTCTGTTTTGTAGCGAAGATGATCTTGAAGCCAATGAATTTTGCTCCCGTGGGTCTACGGACCACGTCCCATGTTTCCATTTTCTTCAGAGATGCCAATTCTTCCTCGACTGCCTTCTCCCAGCTCCTCCAATCAGTGGGCTGCTTCGCTTCTTGCAAATCCTCGGGAGTAGAACTAGCACTGTGCGCCCGTGAGATGAGGGAGCTGTCATGCATGTCAGAGAATCTTGCTGGGGGTTCACGATTACGTTCTGTATAGCGTCGTGCTGGGTAATGAGTTAAGAATTCTTGGATTCTTGGTGTCATTATTAAGTCCTCGCTTGACTCAATACTTCATGGTTGTTGTTCGGCTTCATGTTCTGTCCCATCTGCTTCTTCATGTCCGTCTTCATTTCCAAGGTTCCTTGTGCCGTTGTCTTTATTCTCCACCTTCCCGAATTCCACTTCTGGGCTACGTTCATCCACATCTTCTACAGGTACTTCGACATGAAATTCTTCATCTTGCGGGCTAAGTGATGGAGGTTCTTGCTGAACTACATCCTCCTGGACAACTGATACGTTTTGAGCGCTGTTCCCGAACAATTCTCTCCCCGGGAATGCAGTTTCATTGATGGTAATATGCCTTGCGAACCTAATGGAACCTCTTTCAATATCGTAAACACGGTAGTTGAGGTGAGCTAAGCAACGCAGGAGGATGCCACGACGAGCTTTGCTCTCCAGTTTCTTCCTCTTAGTGACATGAACCCATACTTCGCAACCAAAGGTCCTCATCGAGCTGACGTTCGGGGCATTCCCAGTCAACATTTCGTGAGGCGTTTTCCCACCTGTTGCGTTGCTGCTCAAGTTGTTCAATATCCTTGTCGCAGTCACTACTGCTTCTCCCCAGAAGCGTAAAGGCAACCCTGCATGTCTTAGCATTGCCCTGACCATCTCCATCGCCGATCGATTGAAGCGTTCGGCCACACCATTCTGCTGCGGTGTGTATGGTGCGCTGTTTTCCCAGTCAATGCTTTCAGTGGCGAGGTACTTGCGTAGTTCCACATACTTTGGTCCGTTGTCCGAGTACACAAGCTTGATCTTTTTCTCCGTTTGTCTCTCAAACTTCATTTGGAAGCACCTGAACTGACTTGTCAATTCCTTCCGCTTCGAGATTAGGCGTACATTTTTGTACCTGGACTTCTTATAGATGAATGATACAAAGTACTTTCTGTTGCTAATGCTAGGTGTACTGAGCGGCCCACATATGTCGGTGAATATTACATCTCCAATGTGTGCATTGCCTGTGCTTCTTCCAGCCAGGATCAGTCTGTTCATCTTTCCTTCAATACACGGAACATAGTCTGCACCCTGCTGAGGCCTGTTCTCTAGGTTGAGCCCCAACACAGGCTTTCTGCTGGCCATTTGGCGGATTGCTGTTTTCCAATATGACCAAGCCTCTCATGCCAGAGTCGTAAACCTTTGGGATCCTTAGCTCCCATAGCTCTATGGCCAGTTTCCTTAGCCAACAAGGTATACACTCCTTCACATTGCTGCAATTTGATTGTTTTGCCGTCCTTGGTGATGGTGCAGCCGGATCCATCGAACCACACCACGTACCCATTCTCGACCAGTCGTAGGCACAATACCAAGTTGCATTCCATATGTCGATGGCCACCCACTAGGCCGGCGCATCAAACTGATTTGCGCACTCCAGAGATGCCCGTAGAAATTAGCGAAAAAGTGGTTCTTCGTAATTTCTGTTAGGCATGTTAATTTAGAGTTTACTAAGCTATTTAAACAAGTCTGTTTGTAGTAACCTTTTTGCTTCCCCAAATTGACACTCAATCTTTTTCGGGCTCCGAAATTTTCGAGCAATTATCTCAGAAATTTCGGAGTGCAATTTCCAATTTTTCATTCCAATTCCACTTAATCCACTTCTTGATCTCAAGTCAGATCCTCCAGATGATCAGACTATCGAACTCGACTTGATCTCGTTCAGCTCATTGTATCGACTGTAAGCTGCCCGCCTCGCATTACTCCACTACTCTTCTGCCCCGACCTTGCCGTAGCTGTCAGCAACGGCTTACAGGTGCCCGGTTCTTTGTTTTCACGAAGTCGAAATATTGGCGAAGTTATTTCTCTCGGGACTCGAACCCGGGGCCTAGCGGGTGGCGCCATTTTCCTGCATATGGCAGTCATGACTGTCGATGGCTACCCACTAGGCCGGCGCATCAAACTGATTTGCGCACTCCAGAGATGCCCGTAGAACTTAGCGAAAAAGTGGTTCTCCGTAATTTCTGTTAGGCATGCTAATTTAGAGTTTACTAAGCTATTTAAACACGTCTGTTTGTAGTAACCTTTTTGCTTCTCCAAATTGACACCATTTCCTTCGCATAGAGTACATCCTTCAGTTCCAGTTCCAGGTCTTCTGTATTCCGTTGGGACATCCTTAACAGTAACGCTCCACCTTTTGTTGCTTGTATACGCCTTCCATCGCCAAGGGCAATGGTCCTAGGTTGTACAGGTGTGAAATGCTCTGCTAGAGATTTGTCACCAACAATGTGGGATGTAGCTCCGGAATCAATCACAAAGCTGTGTTCCTCCTGGTGTGCAATGAGGGCCTGAAATCTCCCAGCTCTTTGGTGAATCTCACCCTTGTTATGAACGTTCAATCGACAATCTCGCTTTTAGTGGCCTCTACGTCCACATTTGAAGCATTAGCCTTTCACTCTGGCCTTCAAGGCACGTTCTGCTCCTACTGCGTTGGGTGGTGTGATTGCTGAAATTTCCTTTCCAGTTGTCACCCTGGTGTCGTACTCCTGCAGCAGCCTCGCCGTGACCTTATCCCAAGAGAGGTCTTTATCCGGCAATGTCTGAAGTGCTGATATGACTAACCCGTATACGCTGTCTGCTGTGCTGTCGAAACTCGAAAAGAGTACGGCAATGTGCATCGTCTCTTCAATTGGGCTTCCCATTGCTTCTATCCTCAAGAACATAGATTCCAAATCATCTACCTAGTCAGACATCACAGTTCCTTCCACGAATCGAGTCTGATGAAGCTTTGTTTGCACCTGTACCCTAGTAACTGCATTCTCTGTTGCATAACGTTCCTTCAGCTTTCCATAAATGACAAAAGGATTTTTCCGTTCCGATGCAATAGCACGGAGTGGTTTGTCACCCAAAGATTGAACCAAAAACATGCGCCCTTTGGCTACCTTGGGGTTCATCTCTTCAGAAAGTGCGTCCTTGTTTCCCTCTTCAGATTGATCCTCCAAAACGACCTTCAAAAGATCCTTCGATTCTGGAAGTGCTTCGATTCTCACTTTCCACAGCGTAAAATCTTCATGGCGGCTCGCCGTAAATCTTGGAAACTTTTTAACCGAATCTTCTTCCATTGTGACTGTTCCTCTTCCTAAAAAAGAGGTGAGAACAAGCACCAGTGACAGAATCAAAGCAATTAGAGGTGCACCCACTTTTGTGTGCGATGCTACCACTGTTGAGTGGGTGGTTACCTCGGCTCCAGAGAGAGCGAGTATTCTCAGGTCTTTATATGCTCCTATGCAAAACACTGCTAAAACCTAAGGTGCTAGATACTTCAGTGGTCACAGTGCAGGGGACCACTCAAAACGGATATCACATCAAGATGGTGGTGTCACTCTCCTTTCGTGAGAAGGGATGACACTACTGTGCTCATCTCTCTTACTCACGTCTCACCTCTCACGCAAGGTATTGACGTGTCTCATGGAAAACATATCTCTCTTACATCAGTGCCACTTGCAGCCTTGGATCACACGATACCAGGGCCGGATCGCGAATACCAAATTGTCCCTCAGGATTCACAAATATCGGTCTTTTCTGTTTCAAAGGTGGCAGCACGTACGGCAAAGGCTGTACCACCGTTTTCAAGAAGTACCACTGCAGGTCGGGTTACACCGACTACAGTTGTTTCTGCGACCGTTCGCCGCAAACGCTCTCTTCTGGTCACATTTCGTGTCCGAGTGGATACTTTCTCAACAAAATTCTGGCCCGTTGCCACAAGAAATGCCCCAATGGTTATACTATCACCGGAGAGACTTGTCATTGTCCGGTCATTACGCTTGGAATGGGACACATGTCGTGCCGCTCCAACGAGAAGAGAGTCCTAGCGCGCTGTTATCCAAAGAACGGAAATTGCTTCCCAGATCGTGAGTTCTACGGAGGCCTTTGCTACAAGAAATGTCCCGTCGGATCTAGGCGTAGTGCCGGTTCCACCTGCGTCCAAAGCATTCGCTGGCGCGGAAATACGCATCTCTGGATCGTGAAGAGGGCATTAGACCTGCTGAAGAACAGCAATGATCCGATTGGGCAGAGAATACATTCCATCATGAACAAAAAGTCTTGCCGAAACAAGTGGGAGGAAGGTTTATGGAACGAAGACGATGACAACAACAAAGACAAGCCGCTGAAATCGCATGGCAGCCACTTTTTCAACGCCTTAGGAAGGGATTACAAAATGGCAAGCGCACTCCCGTTAAAACGTACGCACTTGGTGGAGTCGAGGGTTGGCACCCAAAACGCTTTTAAGCACATGATCGACCGCATCTCAGTGGTTAGCAAGACATCCAACCCCAGTGAAGGAGATTGTGAAATGCTCGACGCTGCACTGCACTACGTCACTGACGTGACAATGCCAATTCACGCCAACGGCTTCAGCGGTGGGCAGATTCCTTTGATGCTGCACCCTGTGTCTGAGTACTACGCACCACACATCCAGTCACGATTTCCAGCCAGAGCTAACTGGGACCGACGCTGGCATACGCAATCGCTCAGCAGTGTTTGCGGTTCAATCTCCCGAAAGAGCAACGCCGACCACACTTCTTCATTGATGTGTGCTCTTAGGAATTCTGGATCGATATGTTGGACCACACCCGAATTTGGTATTAATTACAAATGCTACTGCTTTCTGAATGATCCCTCGGTAGATGAGGCGATAGGAAGAGTTTTGTACAACGCATACCAGTCAACTGCAAGTTGCATATACGCGGCGACCAAGGCCACGTTTTACCACTAGTCTATCATTGAATCTCTCAACACCCCACTCTTAATGATTTGCTCATGTATGAGGGGGGTGTTGTTGACTGATGGGAGGCGTTGCGCCACAAATTCGCTTTGCACGCCCCCGTTTGCGCATGCAAATCGCCCATTTGGCGCAACGCCTCCCCACCATTAAAAAAATTCAGCAGCAGCAGCAGCAGCAAAGCGTTCAGTTAATTTGCTGCTGCTGTTGCAAGTTGACTGTGCAATGGCTGCTGAATGGCTTGCAATACAATCAAATTGTTGTGCCAGCCACTCAGCAGCAAAACCCCGCCTGTTCATTCCGACACGTGGCAAATTGCACTGCGCCAGTGCAGCGCATTCCGACAGGTGGCAAATTGCACTGCGCCAGTGCAGTGTATACTGCAGTTTCATTGCAGACTTGCCTGCAACAGACGTATATACTGCACTGGCGCAGTGCCAAATGCATCTCGCTTGCTGACCCTAACCACTATTTTGCATCCCATTCAGGCTTGGCCAATAGCGCAGTGTCGTAACCGTTTGCTACTTTGGGCACTGTTTGCTGGCCTGGGACCTAGGCAAGGCCGAGCTCGTGTGCAGGTCGCCACAAGAGTAACCCACTAAGTACCACGGATCTGGGAAAAGTCAGATGCTCCTCCGTGGTATACTGGTCGTTTGACGGCGATCAGGAAGTCTGAGGGTTTACCGGACCTAATACCAGCTTGCTGTGCAGGGTCCGGGGCGGCCGCCGTGTCGTACCTCTTGGGGCCAGAAAGCACACTTCGGTGTGTGAGTAAAGGCAGACCAATCCTTACAACCGGACGCGGGTTAAACATCAAACGGCTTGAAAACTGGCTGGGCACACTCCGCCCGTTATAATCCAACAGGAGTGTGTCGAGAGTCCCTGTGCTGCGCACGACTGCATCGGGTAAATATAAGCCTTGCAGCAATTTGTTTTTTTAATTGCTGCATGCGACTAGGCCCGTTGGGTGCAAAGCAACAAACTGCAACCAGTTTTTCACTTTCAACTTTGTGGTATATTGGAAATTATTCTGGAACTCTGGCAAATTTTTTAACGGTTTACAAAAACATAGAATTGTTTGTTTTCCTTTTTCTGGTAAATTGAAATGACGAGAGGAGGGCGACGTCTAAACTCTGGTGGTGTCTGATCTAACTCAGGAGGTGCCAGAGACAATTCTGGAGGTGCCAGGTTGAACGCAGGCGGTGCAAGGCAAAACGCTGGTGGTCGTCGCGTCGGCAGTGGTGGAGCACGGGCAGGAGCTGGAAGACCCCGAAGAGCACCAGCTCTTCCAGCTCCAGATGAGTTGGGAGTAAATGAGAGCGGAGCACACGTTCAAGGACCAATTGTTCCAGTGGTTGAAGAAGACGAAATTACTCCTGCACCTACTTCGGTTGCAGCAGCAGTTAGCACAAGCGCCGCTGGAGCCAGTGAGTCCACTGCCACAGATCTACCGACATCGTGCCCACTTCCTGGATTTCTGGAGTTTGTGAGAGCCCTTCCAAGTCACATTCCACCGCCTCCGATGCCTCCCTTTCTCCCACCGATGCCTGCAGAACAGATGCCGGTTGCGATGGAAGTGGAAGAGGATGAGATCATCCCTGCTCCTCCACAGCCACCGCTGTCACCACCGCCGCCACAGCAGCCTGCTCTGCCACAAGTTGAACAAGAGGAAGAACAGATGCCAGTCCCGATGGAAGTGGAAGAGGATGAGATCACCCCGGCTCCCTCACACCCGCCGCCGCAGCCTGCGTTGCCACAAGCGGAACAGGAAGAACAACAGATGTCCATTCCGATGGAGGTGGAAGCGGATGAGATCACACCGGCTCCCTCACACCAGCCGCAGCATCAGCCGCAGCAACAGCTTGATACGACGGTCATGCACTGTGCTGGGCGTCCTGATCGAGGACTCTATCGCGTGTACTATGCGTGGGATTCCGTGGCAGCTCAGGCGAGGAATGATCCGGCCATGCGTGCAAGCGTGCCGGAGTTTGAGACGCTTCCCACTGCAGGTCAAAGGCGATGCGGAAGATGCGGCGAGCACGCACACACGCTCTCCTCCTGCCCGTACCGGGACTGGACATTGAGAATTCATAGCTGCAAGTACTGCGGATGCGTTTTGCTTGGCAAAGAGACCAATGGAGTGTGCTGTGGAATGAAAAGAATGTCAGGGTGGGGCGTCACGTTCCGCAGAAGGCATAACAACGAGTTGATTCGCAGTCTTTATAGTCTGAGAGCCATTCACAGCCATTTTCTCAACTTGAATACGCTCTTCGCTACGACGCAAGCGTTCATGGACATGTCGTATGTGACGGGAGGCGGTCCCTCCTTTCTGAGACTTGAGGGAAACGCAGCTCTCGCTCTGCCCACGCAGAACCAGAACAACACGCGCTACAGCTTTCTGTGGGGTACTGGTCCCCCTAACTTGGATCCCTCTCACTATGCGCGTGCCAATTTGCGTGCGTTCATTCAAGATATCAACGTACGAGACATCGTGTTCAAGTTGTACGATGTGATCCAGCCCAAGCCAGACGTGGTGCGTGAGCGGTACCGATCCATGCTTAGCACGCAACAACAACAACAAAATGCAGATACCGCCGTCGATATCAGCATGCAGGCAGCAGAAGAGGGAGTAGTCGTACGTGGTTACGAAGGAACCCGAAGTGCCACAGTCAGTGCTCCTCACGTAGGTGCTGGGCCTCTCCCTGAAGATGCTCCTGGTGGGGGGCCAACCATGATGAGAACGCTCGTCGTGGATCCGACTGGCCTGTACCGAGTGGAGTCTCAAGTACCGCGCTTGGTAGAAGGAACCGTAACAGAAGAGCACGCCGTAGTGACGGCTGCTGGTGCTGCTAATGCTGGAGATGGAGCGACTGCGAATGCCGCAAACAATGCGCAAGTGCGGTACCGCCTTCTAAAACCGGCATCCAAAATGGCAGAGAAAGGCACTTTTCCTCTTCTCTACCCGTACGGAGATCAGCACGAACCGTTTGACATTGGCGTGTTTCTGGAGGCAAATAATTCAACACAGCAAATCTCAGGTCTCAGCGTCAACGAGTGGAAGCTCCGAAAGCTGACCTGGGCTGAGAACGCGAAGAGACGACTGTACTCAGACAACATCCTTCTGGACAGTGGACGGTTGATGCAGATGTGGATGCTTCGCACCCACACAAACATTGAGGACATGCGACTGCGTTTCCTCGAAAGAGAACAACGGGCACGCATTGTACAATAGCAAGAAATGCAGCAAGCACAACAGCAAACCGGTCACGTGCCACAATCCCAGTTCGTGCTAATGGGACGCATCTTTCTGCCCGATGACTCCGTCAACTCAGCAGCATACTGGACGAACAAGCGCATGGATGTACAGGCGATCGTGGCGCGGAGAGGACCGCCTTCTCTGTTCATTACAATCACCATGAACATCTGGCGAGAGGACATCCAGCGTCTTGGGATGGACACCACCAATCGTGGCGCATTTACGGCACAAAGTAACCGCCCTCGACCGTTTGACCGACCGGATCTGATTGCAAGGGTGTACAAACAGTACGCAAACGACTTCATGAAGGATTTGGAGAAGAACTCGGAGCAGATCTTTGGATTGAAGTGCCTGGGGCTTGCATCAAAGCTCGAGTTTCAAGAGCGCAATGTGCCTCATCACCACATGCTCGTGTGGCTCGAAGGAGGCGTGATTGAAGACGTTGATGTGATCGACGAGCTCATTCGTGCAGAACTTCCCCTTCCAGGCGAAGACGACGCGTTGCGTGCTCTCATTCGTTCCATGCACAGGCACCGCCACTCCACCTATTGCCGGAATCGCGCTGGGTGGTGCAAGTTTGGATACGACAGCAATATGATTGTGCCGGAGACGTACATTGAAGAAGGCACGAATCGCGTTATTTACCGCAGAAGAAGGCAAGAAGACCTCAAGATTGTGCCGTACAACCCAACTCTGACCAAGAAGTACCGCTCTCATATCAACGTAGAACGCACGCAAGGAGGGGGCGCAGTGGCTTATCTGATGAAGTACGCGTTTAAGCAGCCCAAAGCTCAGGAGGTGGTGCTCAATGTGAGTGATGCTAATGAGACAGGCACACACAACGAGCAGCAACAAGAGCCACAGGTGCAGAACGACATTCGTGCATACATGCGAGCGCGTGTGGTGGGCGCCGTCAATGCAGCTTGGAGACTTTTCGAGTTTCCACATGTTCACATCGTACCAAAAGTAGAGCGACTGGCCATTCACTTGGAAGGAGAGCGCAAATTTCTGCTGAGAGGTCCAAACCAGCTCTTTTCTGCATCACAGCCGTCTACACTGGAGAGATACTTTGCAAGGCCCGAAGCATACGCGAACCTCGACTACCTTTCGTAATTTGAAAAAGTGCGATTGTACCGCACGCTTACTGCCCGCGTGCTTAACCAATACGACGGAGACAGCACTCAGGTGCCCACAGACGACTGCAATCCGCCCATGTACGTGGTAGAGCGCACGGACGACGAGCAGTGTGTCGCAAGGATCAGAGGTGTTTCACCGTCGGACATTGAGCTCTTTGCTCTGCGCTTGCTGCTCATGAATCACGGCTCGAGCTCTTATGAAGACGCAAGGACTTTCAACGGACAGCAGTATGGAACGTATCGTGAAACTGCGATTGTAAGCGGACTGCTCGCGGACGGATCCGAGTTTGATATTGCATTCCAAGAAGCAGTGCAGATATACAGCAAGCCCTCAGAGCTACGACGTCTGGTTGTCACACTATACCAACAAGGCGCAGACCCAGAAAAAATGGCCGTCAAAAACTGGGAGGCACTATGTAGCGACATACATACAGGAGATGAGCAGCAACGAAAGCAAGAAATGTATCGACGTGTGGTGGAAATCTCAGACCGGCACGGAGGACGACTGCTTCGCGATCGCAGCTTCTTCTCCCAGCACCTACAGCAGGATCATACAGCATTGACTGAGGCAAATCGAGCTACAATAACTCGAGACGCACGAGTGGTGCGAAACTCGTCAACTTTGCAGTCAAGGTACGCCACCTTAAACCCTCGCCAAAGACAAGTCATTGACACCGTCATTGCCGCATTGCAACAACGACAGGCGCTGCAGGAGCGAACAAGCACTCCTGGAAACGTGTTCTTTGTCCAAGGATCCGCAGGAACCGGGAAGACATACGTGCTCAACCTCCTTCGTGATATCGTTGAGTCGGAAGGAATGCTCGCTGAAATGACTGCTACAACAGGCATTGCAGCTTCGTTGTACGAAGGTGGCCGCACTTTACATAGCCTGCTCGGACTGGGTGTAGCTGATAGGGACAGCACAAGCAGCACTATAGCCACTTTGTCAAAGTACGGTCCCCGATCTCAACGTGCAGAACTGCTACGTGAAATACAACTGCTCGTCTTGGATGAGGCGTCCATGCTCTCACAAAAGCTCTTCGAACTCATGGATGCGTTGCTCAAAGATCTTCGCTGCAGTGGAATGGAAAACCCGCCTCCGTTTGGGGGCTTGACCATCATTCTATCCGGCGACTACTCCCAGCTGCTTCCAGTGGTGCCGCAGGTGTACATGGAGGCCGAGCCAAGTGGTAATGTGAGACGAGTGTACACAAACATTCTCAACGAATTACCGTGGAAGAGTGATCTGTGGACATTGTGCTCGGTTCAAGTGCTGTACCTCACGGAACAAGTACGCCAAGCCGATGATCCGGCATTTGCGTCGCTGTTACGTTCCATTGCACGAGACACAATATCCAACAACGCTCCAATACCACTCAGATCTACCGGTAGCATGCAAACTGCCTACCAATTCCTGTGGAAGTGGCTCACAACACGACGCAAGGAGGATGTGAATCTCAGCAAAATGCTCATTGCCTCCACAAATCAGTTGGTCGATGAACACAATGCGGCAGCGCTGGATCTGTTTCCTGGTGAACGCTTCACTCTTCCGTCAGCTATGACGGTACAACCTGACGGTGTACCACACTCAGAGCCCGACGTCACCAATACCTTTGTTCCCGAGTTTGCGTATCAGTATGCACCTACTGGTGTACCTCCTCATAACTTGGATTTGAAGATTGGTGTGCCAGTTATGGTCATTCGGAACGTGTTGCATCCGGCTGTGGTCAACGGAAAGCTGTTCGTAGTCGTGCGTGTCGATCACTTTACGATGCAGGTGGCTCGATTCGACGAGAACGGACAGGTACTGGAACGACAGCTCCTGCATCGTATCGACTTCGAGTTTTCTTTCGCAGACATTCGCATGATTCGAAGGCAGTTCCCTATTCGTCTTGCGTTTGCAGCTACAGTTCACAAAGGACAGGGAAAAACCTTGGATGGCTTGGTTGTGGATGTACGATCCAACTTCTTCTGCGCAGGTCAGTTGTATGTCGCGTTGTCGCGCGTTCGAAGGAACGACCATGTGCTGCTCCTGCATGATCCGCAGCTTACACCCGCGAATGCGCACACAATTCATCCCATGCCTGTTCCCATCGCCAACCCAGTGCTGCCTGAAGCTATTCAGTTCTGCATCCTTCCACAACCGTAATCATATCTCTTGCATTCTTCTTTCATTGAATTAAACTACTTGCTTTTCTGCTTTTGCTTTCTCCACCCTCTTTTTTCCCCACCGCTGTTTATCACTCCTCCACCGTGGCGCGCAGCGCCGCCCGCGGCCGAAGGCCGCTTCCTCTTGTCTCAACACCCCACTCTTAATGATTTACACATGTATGAGGGAGGGGTTGTTGACTGAGGGGAGGCGTTAGGCCACATATTAGCTTTGCACGCCCCCGTTTGCGCATGCAAATCGCCCATTTGGCGCAACGCCTCCCCACCATTAAAAGAATTCAGCAGCAGCAGCAATGCTTTCTGCTTACTGGCTGGCACTCCCATAATGACTGCAGTGCCAGCCAGTTATACAAAGCAACGTGTCGCGCTTTCTCATCATTGGCCGGCACTGCAGTCAATTTAGGTACCTAAACACAAACCATTACGGCTCTACATACTCTAGGCGCCGCGGCGCCCCGTAGTTCTACGAGTTCTATTGCGAGCGCAAGCGAGCAAAGTGCTCGTAGAGCCTCCGAACGCTACTAAATACACAAAGCTACAAAAACAACGCGGCGCGCAGCGCCGCCCACGGCCGAAGGCCCTTTCCACTTGTCTCTCCATTATATAGATTTACAAGCATAGGAGCACCTACATCTTGATTTAACAGAGGCGTTGCGCCAATAAACACCCCCGCACGCCCTCTTCAGCGCATGCATAAACCTCTTTTGGCGCAGCGCCTCCCGGCCATTCAAAGAAGTCACCAGCAGCAGCAGCAGCAGCATCACCAGCAGCAGCAGCAGCAAAGCTCAAACCTTATTGGCTGCTGCTGCATCTTGGCTGCCGCTGCTGCTCAGTGGCTGACACTACAGTATCAGTGGCTGGCACTACAGTAAATGACTGATTTGCCAGCCAATTACATTCCACTGTACTTTCTATGCACAACTGCAGTGCGCGCCAATCACAATCTCATTTGCGCTCAATTGCTACTCTATTTTATATTCACTTTCGGCGCCGCGGCCCTCATGGGTCTGCAGGTCGTTTGCGAGCGTTAGCGAGCATAAGCGGCCTGCAGATCCCCCAAAGTCACCTCTACTCAGCGGCGCGCAGCGCCGCCCACGGCCGAAGGCCGTTTCTACTTGTTTAAACACCCCCAACCCTAATGATTTGCTCATGTATGAGGGGGGTGTTATTGACTGACGGGAGGCGTTGCGCCACAAATTCGCTTTGCACGCCCCCGTTGGCGCATGCAAAACGCCCATTTGGCCCAACGCCTTCCTACCATTTAAAACATTCAGCAGCAGCAGCAGCAGCAGCAGCAGCAGCAGCAAAGCGTTCCGTTACTTAGCTGCTGCTGCTGCATGTTGACTGTGCAGTGGCTGCTGAATGGCTTGCAATACAATCAAATTGTAGTGCCAGCCACTCAGCACGAAAACTCTGGCTGTTCATTCTGACACGTGGCAAGTTGCACTGCGCCAGTGCAGTGTATACTGAAGTTTCATTGCAGGCATGCCTGCAACAGACGTATATACTGCAATGGCGCAGTGCCAAATGCATCTCTCTTGCTGACCATAACCACTATTTTGCATCCCATTCAGGATTGGCCAATAGCGCAGTGTCGTAACCTTTTGCTACTTTGGGCACTGTTTGCTGGCCTGGGACCTGGGCAAGGCCGAGCTCGTGTGCAGGTCGCCTGCTACAACAGGCATTGCAGTATCGTTGTAGGAGTATGGCTGCACTTTACATAGCCTGCTCGGACTGGGTGTAACTGACACACAAAATACAAGCAGCACTACAGCCAATTTGTCAAACTACGGTTTTATCTCCATGTGCAGAACTGCTACGCGAAATAAAACTTCTCCTCTTGGATGAGGAGTTCATATTCTCACTAAAGCTCTTTAAAATCATGAATGCATTCCTCAAATATCTCTGCTGCAGTGGAATGGAAAACCAGCCTCCGTTTTGGGGCTTGACCATGGTTCTATCCGGCAACTACTGCCAGCTGCTTCCAGTTGTGCTGCAAGTGTACATGGAGGCTGCACCGAGTGGAAATTTGAGACGAGTGTACACAAAAAGTCTCCACGAGTTGCTGTTGAAGAGTGATCTGTGGACATTGTGCTCAGTTCAGGTGCTGTACCTCACCGAACAAGTACGTCAAGCCGGTGATCCGGCATTTGCCTTGCTGTTACGTTCCATTGCACGCAACACAATATCCAACAACGCTCCACTACCACTCAGATCTACCGGTGGCATGCAAACCGCTTACCAATTCGTGTGAAAGTGGCTCAAAACACGAGGCAAGAAGGATGTAGATCTCAGCAAAATGCTCATTGCGTCCACAAACCAGTTGGTCGACGAACATAATGCGGCAGCGCTAGATCTGTTTCTTAGTGAGCGCTTTACTCTTCCGTCGGCGACAACAGTGCAACCTGATCGTGGACAGCACCCACAGTCTGATTTCTCCAGTACTACCGTCCCCGAGTTTGCATATCAGTATGCGCCTACAGGAATAACGCCTCATAATTTGGATTTGAAGATCGTTGTGCCAGTTATGGTCATATGGAACCTGCTGCATCCCGCTGTGGTCAATGGAAAGCTGTTGATAGTCGTGCGTGTCGATCGGTTTACGATGCAGGTGGCTTTATTCGAAGAGAACGGATAGGTGCTTGAACGACAGCTTCTGTATCGTATCGACTTCGAGTTTCCTTTCGCAGACATTTGCATGATTCAAAGGCAGTTTCCCATTCGTCTTGCATTTGCAGTTACCGTTCAAAAAGGACAGAGAAAGACGTTTGGTGGCTTGATTGTGGATGTGCGATCCAACGTCTTTTGCGCCGGTCAGTTTTATGTCACATTGTGGCGCGTTCGAAGGAACGACCATGTGCTGCTCCTGCATGACCCGCAGCTTACATCCGCGAATGCACACACAATTCATCCTATGTCTATGGCCATCGCCAACCCAGTGCTGTTTGAAGCCATTCAGTCCTGCATCCCTCCACAACCGTCATCATATTTCTTGCGTTCTTCGTTCATTGAATTAAACTATTTGCTTTTCTTCTTTTGCTTTCTCCACCCTTTTTTCTACTCACCGCTGTTTATAACTCCTCCACCGCCGCACGCAGCGCGGCCCCTGGCCGAAGGCCGCTTGCTCTTGTCTCTCCACTATAATCTCAATACCCACACTCTTGCTGATTTGCTCATGTATGAGGGGGTGCTGTTGACTGACGGGAGGCGTTGCGCCACATATTAGCTTTGCAACCCCGTTTGCGCATGCAAATCGCACATTTGGCGCAACGCCTCCACACCATTAAAAGAATTCAGCAGCAGCAGCAGCAGCAATGCTTTCTGCTTACTGGCGGGCACTCCCATAATGACTGCAGTGCCAGCCAGTTATACAAAGCAACGTGTCGCGCTTTCTCATCATTGGCTGGCACTGCAGTCAATGTAGGCACCTAAACATAAACCTCTACGGCTCTAGATACTCTAGGCGCCGCGGCGCCCCGTGGTTCTACGAGGGCTATTGCGAGCGCAAGCGAGCAAAGTGCTCGGAGAGCCTCCGAATGCTACTAAAGACAAAAAGCTACAAAAACAACGCGGCGCGCAGCGCCGCCCACGGCCAAAGGCCGTTTTTACTTGTTGGCTCTTAACTATTCAAAGGTTTCAAGTCTTTTCCAGTTGACCTCTTGCTGTACATGATGGCTTTTCAAATGAATTTAAAACATATAGCTACAGTCAGTCTTTCCATTTTCTTTTTCGGGTGTCTCGGATCTGGTGGAGCTACGGATCATTGCGGATGACCAAGCGAATCATCAACAGATGGATACGTTTTAAAGCACGATTAGCGTACAGCGGCTTGCCGACTCTGTGGGACTTATTGAGCGCTACGTTTTGAGTGATAAAATTGATGCCGCTTGCGTAGCCGAGCAGGAGCATCATATTGACCCCTATATCGAACTGATGAATTATTCTGATTGTAGTTATCTGGCAATCATCATCAACTCTGAATTATTCACTCACTATAAGGTTATGTCGTATAGACATTGCAAGGTTACCAGCACTCTTAACGAAGGGATATGGAGCAGTGTTGATCCGGTACGCTGTGCAGAAAAGATAGCCGACAGTAGTCTCGCGTAGCGCTAGAACGGCACAGGGAACAGGCACAAGTCCTCAGAAGACTATCCGAGGTTGCCTCCGTCCTCCAGGCACCTGCACCTGGAGGTCGGGCTTTTATTCTGCGCTTTAACTCGCACAGAACTCGTCGTCACTTGTTGCGTGGGCTGCGTCCCGCGGAACCTACTAGGTTCCACCTACTACTGCGTAGGTTGCACAGTTAGCGCTAGATTGAATTTGAACTATCTGAGTTCTACACCCCGAAGTGGAAACACTAGCTTCCTAGTAAGGGTCTCTTGACTTCTGGCAACGTTTTGATTCGCTCGATAGACCAACAAGCAGAAACCGGAGGTTAGCTAGCATCCCGGGTACCATGGAGCTCTTGAGAAAAGCTTTGTTACCGCAATTTGCATCAATGCAGTGACTGCGCGTTCATAGTGGATACGGGTAGCGGTATAGACGTTATCTGCACTTGACGAAGCAAACGTTTTCGCCTTTGGTAATGATTTTCTATTTCAAAGTTCTCAGTTACAAGTGTATGGCTGCATAGTTGCGTGCATTAAGGACCCGGATGCCGTCGCAAAGAAGAGGCCCAACCGCTTGGTGCGATGTAGCATTTCACTCGCTGGGCAGTACGCAGCGGGCGCAATTTCACGATCTAAATTTGACGCGAGACTCAAGGCGGTGAGGTCGTGGCCCCGCATAACTATACCTTGATGGTGAACGCGAAGCTTGTTTGCAGTGACCACCAAGTCAGAATTGGTAAGGGGTGTGATTAATGAACAAATGTCAAAGACATGGCATGCAATGGGGCAGACGCAGGAATGGTACCAACGGTACAGTAGATAGTTTCAAAGGAGACAGATGAGATTGACATGGATGTCGACGCGGCTTATGGGATGAAGCGAGAATTCTGAAGGATGGAAGCGATATGTAGGAGCCCTCAAAGTACGTGTATCGTCAGCCCAGTTAAACTTGGCAATAAAGTTTCTAAAGACGCCAATCGCTCCGAATCCACCGCGTCGCCCACGGCGTTCGTGCCGTCATCAAACAGCTGCGTGTCAAGCCGCGGCGGGCCAAAGCGGTCTGTACCAAGACTCTGTGCCTTAAAGTGCTCGACGCCATCATGCTGTGCCTCAAAAGCGTTCAAATGCGCGGGCAGACCATCATTACAACTCCGAGCGTCGTTGACAGGCACGTTTTATCTCAATTCCTTCATGCTATTCAATCTTTTCAAGCATTTTCGCTGTTTTTTACAAGCCTTCCCAATAGACGACGCAGTCTCCTTTCGTGTCATATGCAAATCCAAATCAAGCGCAATCTAATCGCACCCCAACTTGCACAACGTGCGACGTTAGTTCATTCTGCACGCATTGCAAAGAGTACTCGTTTCAAGGGAGCCTCTGCTGAGACCAATCTGCCATCATGTCGTGTGGAACATGACACACCACCACGAGGCACTGCATGCGACGAAAGAAGACACACACCGCTCATGCCGTTGATGCGCTTGCGTGGGACCGGGCTCTCGGATTGTAGTGGCAGCCGCGAGCGCCTTCTTGCGACGCGGTGCGCTGATGGGCTCACGCACACACATCGCGCATGCACACGCGTTCCGGGCTGTTATTCTCAGATTTCTGTCTTTACGTCGTTGTCCATCTTCGGCCCTCCGTTCACTCACCCGCTCCATGCACCATAGACGCTAAGCTGCAGGCATTCGAGTTCGCGCTAATCGTGCTGTCCTCTAGTTCTGTCTTAAGTGCTTTATCTACAAGCTAGATCCTCCGTTACGGATACAGCTTTTGCATGTTAGCGCGATTGACTAATTTTTGCACGCCGATCCCTGAAAATTGGACGCCTTGAACGCAGCATTACGCACAGCGCAATAAGTCTTGTTTCATCCCAACCCAAATCAAAGCCAAGATCTGAACCCACCCGTAGTGTCCATTGCTCTGCTTGCTTTGAAGACTGCTTCCCTGAAAGAACAAGTTGCGCAAGCCTTTCGACCCAAATTGGAAGACCTGTTCAAACTGATCTGTGGTGCTATCAGCTGCAGATGGCAATCACAGAGAGTCACGATAACATCTCCAGCGGTGTGGCTTGGGGTCACCACACCGTGAGCGGCCATAGCTCAATCAGTAACCACCTTCTTGTGCTTTTTGTGTGAGCCCAGGTTTCAGCCTTCGAACCCCGACCTGCCACTCTTCCACCCGGTTCACTACACTTCGGCAAATACAGGGCTCCGGCTTTTGAACGTATTCTAGAAGAGTGAAGTTGACATTAAACCATTTTGAGACGTTGAAGTACAAACGGCAGATTACATACGATAGAACAGCCTGAATGGTATCGAAACGAAGGTATTGCTACCTAGTAGCAGTACACAGGCGGCGAGACAGTTCAATCAAATATAGGGGACAAACCAGCATAAAAACGCTTCCTTCTAAGAGCAAGCAAAACCTGATTTAGGCATGGTGACTAGTGTAGAAGAGTTAACGCTCGTCAAGTCAGGATTCAAGGTTCAGCAACTGTGGCGCTATGCACGCATAAGAACGAAGATATACCAAGTGCTGACTTCTCACGCTGTCTGTTGTTCTCGCTTCTTTTTATACTTTTCTATAGATGCGTACTGTGTGTGTAGTTCTAGTTCTAACTACAAAAGTACCTCATGTTTGGAACGACCCTCGGTTTTCCAAACCATCCATGTTTAATTTTCCTTAGAACGAAGTCTCGTTCTTCTTGCGGTTGGTCACGCTTGAAACAGCGCACAACAAGAAAACGGATGTAGCCATTTGCCAACATTTGGTTGATAGAGGCGTGTACGGTCAGCGAGGTGCAGATTGAGGACAATATCAGCAGTTAACATGGACAGGCACATGAGCGGCCACAGCTCAGCTGGTAACCACCTTGAGTCCCTTTTACAGACTTCCGTGAGGATTAGATCGAGTCCTGCCACTGCCACTCCCCCAGTTCACTACAAGGGGAAGAAAATAGAGCAGAGCGCCGGATTGCTGCAATAAAAATGTCACGGCTGCAGTCTATGGGGAGCCGCAAAACGGGGATTTCACGAGGCTCTTTACTACTATCTGGCGCTGTATGGTGCATTTGCATGCTTAAGCTCGGAGCTTTTGGCTCTGTGCCGCAGTTCCCCTTCCACAGGAATTTCTCAATATCCTGTTTTCGAGTGGCGCACCGCCCTGCTCTTAAAACCCCGCAGCCGATGACGGCCCTTTCAACTCGGCATCAGTCGACCATCAGTTCGCCACTTGTAGTTTGGCAACCTCACAAAGTCCCATCTACATGCCCAGCCCTGGAGAAACCCCATAACCTCAGTCTCCAAGGCCCAGTGTGTCAATCACCTCTTCACTAATGCTGTACAACGAAGGCAGTCTGAAATTTGAACTTGCACGTGAACACCTGGTTTGTGCAGAACCAGCGTCAGAGGAACAAACTGACACCTCCTTAACGTGCACTTCCAATCTCCTAGCGAGGACGAGAAGGGCGGCGTGAGCGACCCCATCGAGGCTGTGCGCTTGACTGTAGAGAGTCGAAAGGTTGCGACGGAGAAAAAACGCTTCTCAGTTCGATGCCTGTTCATGTACTTGCGTTTGAGTCGTGCGTCTATCTTTCAGTACGAATAGAGCGCGTCCTTAATCAGGAGCAAACTCTAAACGGACGCCATCGATGGCTTGCATGGATATCAATGTGTGGTGTGATGATTTTTCAATTCATCATGCTCTTCAAGTTGCTCGGCTAACCATAGTTGGTTGCTTGCCAACCCCACAGTGGCTCATTTTGTGCATGAATCATCCAGTGGCGCGCTATTGGCAGTTGGCGTTCTGTTCTCCGAGGGTGGACAGGACTGCTGCGAGACCAAGGCTCCTGACGTGAGCGGTTCCAACTCGGAGTTCCATCGATATTGACGAGCATTGAGAGAAGGTTGCTGACCGGACTCTTGGGAGAGTGTTACCTGTAAGCGTGGATACTGGGGCCTTCATCGATTCTGGAGGTTTGTTTGTGTGATAAAGTGGTTCGTTGACCAAACTGCAGTGCTCAGAAGGCGTGATGTGGTTTGTGTCGGACCAGAGACAGACGATTCCTTCGTGTGACGTTGATCGGTATCTGGAGCTTGTGAGCGGTACGCCGTACGGAAACGCGAAGCCGGTGCAGCCCATCATTGGCCGCACAATCACGTAGGGCGGAGAAGTTCTGAACAAGAGTTGAAAGTGAGTGATATATGGTGCATAACAGCTATTATGGTTGTCGTTGTCGTAGCACCGTTTGGTTGGTCTGATAAAATGGGAATAAAAACGGAGTTGAACAAGCACTTCTCTGCTTTTTCTTTGCCAACATGCATTTATGCTCGAGAATGATCACGTGTAGAGCTGCTGAAATGTTTGTAGACTGTCCACCAACATGCGGATCATATCGGTTTCCGAATGTTCGTCAGTACAAAAACTGTGCTAAGATTTAGTGCGATATCAACATATTTACGAAACAAAACGTTGAAGTCGTATCTGTTTTTAAGTTTGCAGACTTGGCAGCTTACACGGAGTACAATATGCAGTGAGTAACTCATACAATTCATTGATTCATTTCTTCCTATGTCACAAGGTCAACAATTTGTACAAAAAAACACTGGAAACGAGCAGCCACAAAGAGTTCTTTCATAGCACATCTCGGGAATTGGGCGTTTGATAAGTACCACGAAGCTAATTATAAGTAAAAAAGTTTCTGAAGAAATTATTGTGCGTTTTCATATATTTCCATTACTGCGTTTCGTTTTAGGAAGTTGCTATATGAATTCATCGTGCGCTTCGAAACAAAACAGATCCGACGAAAGCAATTCTAATGTTTTGTCTAAGAAACGAGAAAATGTACATCAAGCTTTTAGGTTTTAAAAGGTTACCTTTAACCGACATCTTCTGTTTGTAGAGTTCTGAAAACCAAAAAGATCAATCGATACATACTCAACAGATTTTACGTGTTTTATCAGGTACAAGAACAAGAAAGAAAAAATGCCGGCAACAGACTACTACATTGGCAGAACTGTCAACCAGAGGTGGCGACCAAGTGCTCTGATTGGAGTCGGAGGTTTTGGGTGGGTTTATTCAGCCATCGACCTCAGCAGTAGGCACAGTTCGGTCGTAATTAAGTTCGCAGAAGCTGATACAGAGGAAGAGTTTCAGGTTTCACTTACATGTTTGCGTACGGAATATGAGTGTCTCAGGCGTCTAAACCGAGACGTACCTCATCTTCGCGTGCCCACTGTGTACGAGTGGGGTAGCTATGAAGATACTGATTACTTAGTTATGACAAGACTGGGAGATTCTGTAGAAAGTTCGCTTTTTGCGCGGAGTCGGCCAGCGTCCAATTACAGTATTCTGTATACTTGCAACAAGGTGTTTAACATCCTTCGCCGTCTGCACGAAAGAAATGTAGCACACGGTGATATAACGCTGCAAAACGTTGTGTTTGGAAGGAGTGGTGACAGAGACAACCTGTATGTCATTGACTTTGGCAGTTCCCGGCCGGCGCATCCTGATCTAGTCCTAGATGATGTCGCAGAACTGTGCCATTGCATGGTGCTCATGTTTAGAAATGGGGTGGATGGTCTAGTGCCAGAGAATGAGCGGGGAGGGCTCTTCTTCGACTCATTGACAGCGACGCAGGTGCAAATGATTCGTAGAAATCTGGACAGAGCGTTCGAACAGAGGGCCAGGCAAGGAACGCCCATTCCGCGGGAGGTTGCTACCATTGTGCGCACGGTGATGTGCGGCAATGGTATAGATCATTCGGAACTAGAGGGCTTGTTCCTGCGCGCTCTCAATGGCGCGAGCACGCAGAGCAATGCAAGGACACGGTGAGTGCTTGCGTTCGAGGCCAGGCCTCCTCATTGCCAAATTAATGAAGATAGAAAACAAATATTAAAAACGGCATTCAATAGCCACAACCAACTATGAAATCGCGGGTGTACATATGTTTTGTACTTCATTGTTATTGGTAACGTATCTACTGACAAAAACGAGACGCTGGACGTGTTGACCAACAAGCGACATTGTTAGTGGGACACGCACTCATCTTCGCCCTAGGCCACGTACTATGGCCCCCTAAGGGCTGCCTGGTATCCGTACTTAAGCCCCAATAAACTACCCGGAGCTCCCCAAAAGCTCCCGGCAATTGCCTTGTGCCGATAGACTTGGCTCCTTGAAGCGGCTAACCCCCTTCACCACTCAGCTACGATGAACTTCGCCTCAATTACGGAGGTCACCATGAAAACCGTAAACAAAGCGAACAAAGAAGAAGAAAGCTGCGTGGCATCTTCACCCCAGTTCGAGCGTTCTAAAAGCAGTGAGATCGGTGCCACTCGACACACGCCGCCCCTTCCCAAATGAGTGCAAAGATTGTAGCTCTCTCTGTGAAGAAAACAATGCGGTCATCATCGCAGTGCCATTCCTTACGACAGCAGCGCGAGTACATGCGCATTCATTTGCACAACAATCTGTTTCAACACCATGCTGTACCTGTTTTAGAAGCATCAGGAAGCTTCAAGAAGCAACTAGAGAGTGCTGTCATCTAGAAAATTCCAGAACCTTTTATAGAAGACAAATGTACAAACATCTTATGCATTATGTGAGAAACTCAGTAGAAGGCTTTCCGACCAGTTCATTGGCTTTTCGTCTTCTGAAGAATTCTATTACGAGCTGCTTGGTACAAATAATCTGTGGCAAGCTACTAGCATCCATACGCAACTCACGAAAATCAGTTCAGAAACAAAACTAACTTTCAATTTTTCTCTTTACCTTAATGTCCTTCTTCTTTGTTCAATCTTTCAGCTCAACGAGCATGATGTATGTGACGGGAATTCGCATGTACGGGTCAAAGAACACAACTGCACTTCTGTAAGTTGTTTTCAATGCTGTATCCATGTATTCTAAACGCTTAATGATCAACACCAGACCACTAATACATTGCTAATTTTCGCGGCTCTTCCGAATTGCATAACTCGTTTGGGATACCTTTGCTCTCTTAGTAGTACTTCTATAATGCGGATTCACCTGAACATTGTTACGTGGCGGAGAAGTAGGCCCTACACTAAAATTGCTCTTCTTATACCCTTCTTTGAAGCTGTTTGAAAGCATGGATGCTAGGTTGCGCAGAGAATTTTGATCCAAAGTGGATAGCATGTTAAGCACCTTCTGAGCATCTGCATTCACGACATTCTTATGACTTTGAGTATGAGCTTCGTTCAGTTCCAGACCAGGAACTGCATCGGATTTCTTTGGCGATTATTTCGATTTATGAAGTATCATTGTCTCCTAACGAACTTCCTGTGCTTCAGGAATGTGTACGGAGTCTTGAATATGAACTTTTTCCTCCATTTCGAAAAGAGTGTCATCGATCTCTCCAACTTTTGGCACAGCCGTGTTTCGGGAGGTACTCTTCATAAGTTCTGCACGACTGCAAAGTGATCTGTTTGCTGTAAAAATGTCTTCGGAAGTATGGATTGGAGCAATGGATTCGTTCTGGTTCTGTTGCGCACGACTTCAGCCAATGTTGGTTTGGTTCCGTTCATGGTGATCGGTCTCGCTACTATTCCTTTTCTTCCCTACTTTGCACTTGCTATTGGAGTTCGTTTTCAATGTGGTCTTCTGTATAGTATAAGTGCGCTGTTGAGTGAGCATACGAGTGGCCCAGTGATTAGATACCTGCGAGAAGACAGCAAGCTCTGGCTTTCTAGCTGTCTCCTGAAGGACGTGCTCTCCTCGCTTTTTGTCCATGTTGTATATTTCATTCCATCTTTTCTCTTCCCAACCAGCGTCAGGCTTGAGTCGCAGCACCGTCTCAATAGCTTTCATGGCGTCAGATTTGAGACGATTGTCGGGAATTTCACTTGGAAACTCAAGGTACAATGGTCCGGGATCACGATTGTTCCGGAAAGCTATATCGCTTATACATTTGTTACGTTGCAGAATTGCCATGCGTAGGGATTTGGTGACATTAGTGCATCATTTGGTGTCCTTTCCCTGCACCGGACTTGGAATTGGATCAAGCTTCGGATGAAACAATACTGCAGCAAGGTTTCTATGACCAAGGCTCGAAGCTCTCTAATCTCACGTTGTTGATCATCCAGTTTGGCAAGTACAAGTGACTGAAATTGTCGTGTGCTTAAGGTGTTCATTTTTAAGAATCAGATTCAGTCAGTTGTGAAAGTCGAAGCGAGGGATGCGGCGCCAGAGAAATGGATCGAAGTTGAGAAGCCGTGAAGTTCATATATATGCCCTGTTTTCTGGAGTATGGTGTATAGTTTCGTTTCGCTACGATATCCGCCAAATTTCTTTGCATTTCTCTGGCGCGATGCTCATTGGTATTCTTTACTTTAATGTTGAAAAGAAGCATGATGACCAAGTTCATTAGACCTCGAGTGTGACTACAGTTCAACTTTCTTAATGGTTCGACCCAGTGTCTCAAGATATGCTTGTCCACCTTGCTTCAAATGTCGTTGTACACTCGAAAAACAAGTGTCAAGGACAACGATGCTATCGCATGGCAGAAAGGCGAATGAGAAACGGCGCATACTTCGGCTTCAGTGTATTGATGGGGTCCTAAGGCTCCAGCTGATTACGAGATATTTCAGTTTTCTCAATTCGAACCAGTGGCAGCGGATCTCGTTCAGCCCTCTGCATTCGAAGAAAACGAAGTCATTGAATCTAACGCCCACAATACCGGAACAACGGTCTGTGATGCTCTTCTTCACAGCGACATAAGTCATCCCTTGAATGTTAATGATGATCAAGCAGAGTTTGGGTCTCTAGTAGTGGAACGTGGTGTTCAACAGGAAGGAAATCGTGATGATAAAAAACATGAACTCTTCCTTGATCTCCATGTAATAGACTTGACGGCGACAAACTCCTGTTCCCTTGTTGATCAATCTGATGGCAGCCCGCAAGAAGATAAAAGCTTCGAAGATACGGTGACGGAAGAAGCCGAAGCAGAAGAGGGAGTTAACCAAGGAGCCGAGAAGTATGGATGCTGGAAAGATGGTTCAATTGTTCCGGAGAACGGTTCAAGGAGGAAAGCAATTGTTTTAGGATGGATCAGCGACAACTACAGTTGGATCCGTTTCAGTGATCTGTGGAGGATTCCCGAAGCTGGGATGGATGATATTATGAGAACCATTGAATCGCCTCTTAAAATATGGAAAGCTGTAGCAGACAACTTAATATTTTTCTCTGGTCTGGGTCAGATAGCAGAGATATATGAAATATGTAAGAAACACATGGCTCTTGTGCCCAGCTTTGGCAATCATGCTGCAAAGATTTCCTGTTCTGAATGTGGAGCAGAACAACCAGCCTCCAAGACAGGGTCTAGAACGCCTTCTTACTTCTACCACCTTCCTCTCCTACCGCGTTTCGAAATGATTGTCCAGAATGAGAGTCTGTGCACCGCACTCTACCAGTATCGTAAGAATACTGTGAACAAACCAGGGTGGAACCTCGACTATTTTGATGGGAGGCAATTCAAACGATTATGCACAATGTATGGGGTGAACATAATCTTGATAATGACATATTTCTGGCTGTCAGTGCCGATGGCTTCCAGCCCTTTAAGAATCGTCAGGAGGACGAACGGTCAATCGCAACCATCAACTTCAATTTGCATCCGAGTCAGCGGTATAAGCGTCGGAACGTTCTTCCCCTCGGCTTTGTTCCGGGACCTCGAGAACTTGGTAAGCTTCACTCCTTTCTACAACCACTAATAAATGAACTTATACGAATGCCCTCAGACGGTTTTCCTATGAAGTTCTATGACGGAATCATTCGTAAGGTTCGCGTGCACTTGATATACATTTCCCGTGATCAGCCCGCCGTCTCTAAGCTTATCCAGGGCGTATATTATCGTACCACTGGAGGAGGAGGTCACTATTACTACCCGCCAACAGTCCGAGAAAACGAAACAGGAGAAACCAAACGCTTGTTTGACATCAGAAATCTTCCGCACCGTGCGACACAGCAAACAACCGAAACGATTGGAAAACTCTCATCTGCCAATTCTACTGAGCGGGCGAGAATCAGAAACGAGACTGGAATACGCTCTGGTAGTATTTTCTTCACCCTACCTCTGGCTGATCCACATAGAATTGCTTCGGGATTTGGGCCATACGCTTTCTTTCCGCACGACGTAATGCATCTATTCTACAACATACAGAGGGAATTAATATGTCTATGGTTATCAATGCCTAATGAGTCATTCTTTCTTCAACAAAGGGTAGTGGAAGAAGTGGATGTGGAGCCTACTAACTGGGGCTATTCTATATCAGGGCAGCTTACGCCAAAGCCACGGCTAATTTCTGATTTTCGAAGGTGGAAAGCCGCTGATCACAAGGCATTTTCACTGAACTTTGCGCTGATTATTTTGGATAGAGTCTTCTCTGAGCAGGATCTTAACGGCTTAGAACTACTAGTGAAGGTGATTGATATCTCTTTTCGTACGGCAGTGAGAGACACCGATGTACAGACCTTGTGTGATATCGCTACCAAGTATTTCGACCACTTTGAGCAAAAGTACTACAGATAATCAGCAGAGCGTACAAATCTATGCAAGTCCATATTTCATATCCTACTTTACCTTGTACATTGTCTCAGAAACTATGGGCCACTCAGGGGGGTTTCCCAGTATTGGAACGAAGGGTATATCGGATGGGTTAATCAAAGATCGAACGCGAGAACGAATATGGCACGGTCAATGTTTAAATCTTGCTTATTTTTGGAGTCTGTTAAACTGTTCTAATGCCTGCCTTTCAAAGAAAATGGTAACGAACAAAAAGAATCAGTACCAGAAGGCTCATTTAATGTTCTCGGCCCTTCTAGGGATGTACACCTGCACTCTTTCGGTGACAAAGGGAAATCGTTCCGACAGCTCCTCGTAAGTTATCCTGTGAGGAAGTACGGAAGCGATGTGGGTGAAGAGGGAATCAATATACTGACGCAAAGAAAATGCCAGAATCAATTTCAAACATTCGAAGTCATTGTCGACTTCGATTCACTGGGGTGCACGGTGAAGAAACGGCTCATGTTCTTTCAAGAAAGTCTTATAGTCGCCGCGATTTTCATTATGTTGCCGTACAGATGGAGTGAAATGTTGTCTCCAAAGCAGATGTTTACTATGGACGTTTAGAAATACCGCAGTTTGAACTGAAATGGTGTCCCCCCACCTTACAAGAATAATTTCCATCGAAGTATATTGTTCCAGTTCTAGACTCGGCTGTCAACCTCAATGTGGGAAAGCAATCGCAGATGTAATCCAACGGTTCCATCAATGTATCATTCAAACAGAAATCAATGGAGGACGTGGAAATCATACGAAGACTGATTGGCGTAGTTGAGCACCAATCACCGACACCCAGCCGTGATATTCATTTGGGTGGTCGTAGAACGTAAGGTTACTTTGTAGATACCCTTGCTCGAGCACATGGACTAACTGATCAAGGCTCTGCTACTGTAGATGGAATCAACCGACAATTGCGAGGTGTTTTTGGACAAACAAAACTCTTGATTGTGAGAGAAGAACAGATGATTGTTGATGCCAAATTTTTCTTGCGGAATCAGCGACGAAATCACCTCTGATCGCGCGTGCAATAGTAATGTAGAATTGTTTTGTAAAAATTGGTACTCTAGCACCCTACGAAGGTGAGACAAAAAGTTCTTGTAGCTCAGAACGTTGTCAGAAATTTGAGAAGGGGTATGAAGAAAGTGAGCGCTTGAACCAAAATATTACAACAGTAAACCACCTTACATCTGACATGTGAAGTATGCGCTAACAAAAATCTCCACTTATTTTCATACCTGAAATGTGTCTATTATCTGGTAGGGTACAGTATGTGTCCGAAAAGGGATGCCTTGCTGTGCCATGGGCTCTGAAGACCTTCCTGGCTTATCTTCAAGAGGTACATTTCACCGTCCATGCCAATCATTCTTGCCTCCGCTGGCTTCCTTCAATGTCCGAGCCATCGAAGCGCTTAATGCCCTGGCGCTTACGCCTTTCCGAATTTGACTTCAATGTAAAGTACAAGAAGGGCCGTTCCGACGTCCATGCACATGCGCTCTCGTGGTTCAATACAGTGGGAGAAACCCCCCCAGATATCGAAAACAAAAACCCCTGTTTCATGACAGAGAAAATTCCTCTTGTGGATCCCAGCTCCAAAGCGGAACATGTATTCGACGACGAAGACAAACTCATTTTGAAGCTCTTGATAGCGCAGTCCACCAATACGGACTCATTCCAGCAGATCGAGTGTTTTTCGTTGCACGAGCTCCTTCTTAAACCAACCCACAGATGACTTCTGCACAGCAATAGGCTCCCACCATAGCGGGAGGAAGGGTTACCATTTTGTATTGATGAACAAGGGGTCATAATTTGTACTATCGAATCAACGTATCAAATCGTGATTCCACACGTCCTGAATAGTGGCGTTTTGCATCTAGTGCACTACCGCCAACTATCTGGACATGCAGGCGGACCTACGCTCTATCTTATGCTCAGAAGAGACTTTTATTTGCCAACAATGGCGATGGACTGACACGCTACCGCGAAGTTTTGCACATTATGCGCGGGGAGTAGAATCGAATTTTGGAAATGGAAACGGCCTCTAAAACTACTTCCGGTGAAAGCGCCCTTGGAGTACGTCAGCACTGAAATCTTGGACGAGCTGATGGGCCCCAAGCATGGAAAGAAGTACCTATTGGTGATGACCTACCGCTCTTCGAAGCTAACCCGAACAGTCCCGCTCAAGCAGATCTCTGCCGCTATCATTGCGCAAGTATTGATCAAAGAATGGGTTTGTATGCACGGTCCGCCGTTGAATCGGCTATCAGATACTGGGAGGCAATTTGTTTTGAAGTTCTTCGAAGGTGTATGCCGCATGTTCTGCGTGAGAAACGTGTCTACCACGACCTACCAACCGCAAACAAACGAAAAGGTTGAACGCTTTACTCGCACACTTCTCGCCGCTTTTCGGCATTAAGTCACGGACCGCCCCAGAAATTGGTATCTTTACACAGATGAGCTATGCAGCGCCAACAACACGCAGGTCCACTCAAACACGAAGATGGTCCCATTCGAGCTGGTTCTATCTCGCCGCCAACCGGCACGACCATTGAAGCAGGAAAAAAAAAGCAAATGAGACATGCCGACAGCTGCGAAGCACCATCTAAATTGGAGGGACGTCTTAAGGACATGCACGGAACAGGCGGGAAGGGAATTGCAAAAGGCACACGCCCGCTGCAAGCGGAATTATGACGCTATTCTGCGCCCAATAGATCCCGATATCCTAGTTGTTGGCAACGTCTGCATTCTTTTTGAGTGAACAGACGGGAACACACCCGATAGAAAGAGCTCTGGAGAAGGACCAAGCTATCCCCAGTAGTACGTGATCCGTTTGAGATAATCGAGCTTGACTTGGAAACGATGGTGATCCGTAGACACGATGATTTCGAAAGAATCTCATTCGATCGTCTTGTGACAGCCCCACACCCTGATTGAGAGGGAACCCCGTTAGCAGCCGCTGCTGATCAGCGAGAGAAATTTGACCGTGTGACCACGGAAGTGGTAGTGGCATCACAGCCAATCAGCAACCCGGAGGTGTCCGACATTTCGCCTCCCGGGTGAGCCGGTGTACAAACCTCACCCACTGGCACTGTAAGCACGGTGTCCTGCCACAAGTCGGCACGGCATGGCCACGGGGAAGATATCCTGCAGACAGGGCCGGATAGTGGCGCCGTCAAACGCGACGTGCTACAGAGAAGTCCCACGGAGACCGTTTATCGGTCAGTTCAAAGTGGCGCTCACGCCGTTCTGCCTCCCCGTGGAAAGAGCGTTCTCACTGAGCATCAACAATCTCGTGGAGAGGAAGGTACCGCTGATCACAGCATCAAGGAATTGAGACGGTAAGCCTACCTCGGAATGGAAAGGAACTCCAAAGGGAGGAAGTCGTGAGCGTTTATCCTATGTTGTTGGACATACGGACATAGACCCAGGTCGTCATTGCCACCACTCCACTGACATTTTCTGATAATGGTTCATCCTAAAGCCACCCAAGTTAAACTCGAACATCACAGACCCTTCTAGAGAAGACCAACCGAGGCGTATAGTAGCCGCAAGGGGTTTGTCGTCTACGACGCTTTCCAATACGAATTCTAGTTGAAACGGGATTTGCTCGGAAATATCTATTGATACACAGAAGCCCATGGAAAACAAACGCATCTCCAAAAGTAACGAATCCAACCCCGCCGCAGTTCAATGAGGGAATATCCCCGCGATGGGAGGATCCCCGAAGGCACCAACCCAAGAAAGCGTGGAGGAGTACGTCATTAACCGCATTGTATATAGCGCTCCAGACGAGGATAACCTCAAGATGCGATATCGGGCACGATCGGACCGCTACCCGCCCAAAGCGGACACTTGGGAACCTATCGAGAATCTAACTCAGTCGCATGTGGTGCGCAATCTCTGACGGAAGAAGCGGCCATTAGTCGCAAATTTGATTGAAACTTTCGTCGGGCGGTCAATAGACATGCTAGACATGGAAGCTATGGAACACTAAGGTGGAATGAAATGGAATACTACTGACCACAGAGAAAGAATGAAGACTGGAGATAGTTGCAGTAAGACCTGAGAGAAAGCTAAGTTTATTAGTCAGGGATTACCTTAGTCTAGGCGCAAGTTGGCTCGCGATGAAGTCGCTCAGGTAGGCGCTCAGGCGCTTGGGTCCTGTGAATTTTGTCTCAAGTTGTTGCGCAGTAGCTTGAGCTTCTGCTGACGGTCGCCACGGACTATGCTTTGTGAAATGTAGGCCTTCTCGAGGAACCGCCTCAGTAATTCAAGTTCGGCCTCGCAGTCCACAGTACTCTGCTTTGGTGGCTGGTAGGCCAGGCTCGTCGGTTGAAGAGCCTCTGCGATGTGGTGGTCAGAAGCCTGAGCATCAGTCTCCATCTCGTAAGGCTCATTTTCGTAGCCGACGTTTTTCTCCACGGACATGTAGTCCATCAACTTTGCCTTCGGCTCGTAGACGTAGCCCGTGGTCTGATTGGAGGTTTTGCATGCGGATTCTGCCGCAGGTAACTAGCGTGCTCGAATGTCACGCTCTGACGCGTCCATGGATCATACCACATGAAGTAACCAGATTTTGCTGTCCGTCCGGGAGAATACTCGTGTGGTTGCGCGCACCTGCCAGGTTCTGCTTCATCAGTTGGAACCAGATCCTAGTTAACCTGGTCCATAACTTCCATTAAGTGACGGAAGTCCTCCTGGTTATCCCGTGACCTAAGCACGACGAGAAGGTCGAAACGTCTCGCGTACTACTGAGCTGTCAGACTTATGTACAACTATCCGTGCGTTTCATACGCATCCCAAAGGACGCCAATTGCCATCTTGGGTATGAAGCCCGTGACTGATACGACCCAGAGTGCGCAATATGGATTATTGACTGGATGAGATTCGACGTATGTCAGCACCCGAGGTAACTTTACAGGAAAGCCACGAAAAGACTCGATTCCAGCGCAGTATTCTAGAATAGGGGCGTATCGGCCAACCAGAGAAGCAGAACGGACGCGAATACTCTCGAGCGTTTGATAAGTGACCACATATTCCAGTCTGAACTAAGTTCGCAATTCCCACGGGAAAAAAACTCAAAGGGAATTTCGCGTTTGCAAAGCTAACAGAACTCCGCGCGGAGCAGTGGTTGCTGGAAATACAGGTCTTCCCGTGGCACACCGCGAACGGCCCGCCATCAGCTTGTTCGAAGTTCTCCGAGTGTTTCCACGTAGGCTTACGCTTCGCTGTTGCTTCTGTCAAATTCCGAGTCGTCATCCAGAGGGATAGTTTCAATGATTCTGCGCACTCGCTGGTGCTTCATATTTGAAAAGCGGACAGGCGCCTTCCTCATGCGCTCGTTTCCAAATCGCGCTATCGCGTTATTCCGGAGCGCACAATGTTCGACCCAGTCGTCCGTGTAAATCACATGGATTGGGAGCTCATCGGGCAGGGGCCCAGCTATAACCTAGTGGTTAATAACATTGTCGTCTGGAAACGATGGTAGACCAAACCACGGGGCTTCGGCAAAGACGCTCAGGTGGTTGAATGGGTCTCGGCTCATTAAGTCTGCCCGGTGCGGGAATGTTTGCTGTTGACGGCGTTGATGAGGGCACATTACCGCGGTGTTCGATATGTATGCCAGCATAGACGGCTGAGTTTGAGGGAACGGTGCCGTCTGAGAAATCGGTACAGGACCGAAAGTTGACGCGGAAGGTTGCTCTTGTTTAAAGATTGGCTCTTGGAGGATTTTTTCATCGTTCGGTAGAGCGAAGAATTTTTGAGGTGTTCGTTTGACTGTGTGTCGGGGCCATCCGAAGAAGTATGGGATGTCTCCATTAATCGCTGCTTATATCAGCGGTTAGCATCGACAAGCTCCGCTTTTAATGGGGGATATGTGGCGTCAGGAGTATTCGATGATGCGAGCTGCACTCTTGGCCTAGGTTTCTGACGAAGATTCATACCAGGTTGGTAGTTCCGGGTATCTGGAGATACACATATGAGCAATTAGGGGGAACATGGAAGCCCACCATTCGTATATCGATTTCACCACTAATTTGGTTTTCGCACATTAGGTGCTTGCCACAACACACATGCCCAGAATATCTAGATCTTTTTCCATTATAAATAGCTAGAAGTAACCGTCCGTGCAGTAGTTAGCCGCAAACGTTTGGAACTGTTCAGTAAACGGACAGACATATGGGCATGAACCCAACTCCCTAATCTTGGATCCTCATTCGGATTTCCGAAAAGGTCTTCGACTTGCGGTTCCTTGCGGCAACCCATGCACCATACTCAACGTGTTTACCCATGGTCACACGTATTGTTCCACACCCGCCGCTCGCGATACCTGTAGGACTTCGTCGCCGGAAGCTGCAACCCAACTTGTAGGGTTATTTGCGCAGATCACCGCGAGCTACCGAATCCCCCCAAATGGAGTGCTGTGGATACGGCAGCGTGAAGCATTTTGCTATTTCTTCGTCTTCTTCAATCTATAATGAGCTGAGAGACTCTCATGGAACTCATGTCGCCTCTTAGTTGATCTCGTATTCCCTGTGTTTGGATTTGTTCTTCTTCGGGAATCAAAAACGATGGTAGATTGTAACCTATCTACATGTGGCGTTGGTAATTCGGCTCCTGGGATCATTAGCGATTCTCCAGCGGTGAAAGCTTTTGGCCCGGCTCCATGATATTTCATCAACGCTCTTATAGCTTATTCGCTCATTCCATATGCCACCTTGTGCATCTCTTTGCACGATCCATTGCAATTAGCCCATGATGCAAATTCTTGCGCTCACTCTTACTGCCTTTCTCTTGTGATGTTCGTTCTTTTGCTGAAGGTTTATGAGCTAATTGCTCTGAATTGGTATTTTTATCCTCCAAGACCGACATATGTCTTTGCTGCGCTGTTCAAGGACTAATCTGAACGCTGCTATGTTTTTCAGGGTCCATTAAACGCAGTCCACGCACCAATAAAGATGGAAAAGAGCTTTTAATGAAAAATGCTGTCCGATGACACTCTTTAGCTGGGAGATTCTCTGTACATCCTCTGCATACAAGGTAGCTACGCTTACTATATGAGCGCAAGAAAAGCCATTGGATACTGGCCTGCAGAAGGTACACCGTGCCTTCAAAACACTTCGAGAACCACCACCTTCTCAAGGAAGCTCTATCAAGCAAAGGAATACCTCAAAGACAGGACGAGTATGCTTAACATATAGACTTATGTGCGGAACGTTGAAAACACCAACAGGGGTCATAATACGGCTTGATATACCAAGAGGTGACATCCATTCTGCAGAAAGTTCGCAACCTTTGCCCAAGTGCGTTCCTCTAGTACGAAATCGAGAAGTATTCAAGAAAATGACATCCAGGAAAAACTTCAGAGCGTATAAGGTGTGGTCAACGCATAGCTTTGGAAAGCAGCGGTAGTAATTCCAAGAGAAGAGAAAGATAGTTGACAGAAATAAGGTGCTTTCTTGTGAAGCTTGTTGCAGAGTCGTGTCTACCGCCATTTGGTTAGCTCTGACATCTCTTCTGAAACATCAAATATTGGAATTCTTCTCCGTAAAATTCTATGTCAAAACATTGAGTTTGCAGATTCAGAATACCCTGTACCTTGAAACAAGAATGTAATTGGCATGGAAAGTTTCTTGTACAATGTGACCACAAAGGACGTATTCTGTCGATACAGAAAAGAGTACCATCGCGGCAAATGACGGTTGAACGCTAGAAAATACTTCCACTCAAAGTTTTTCCTGCGTTGATCAAGCTTTTTCAAGCTGTTAGATCCCGGAATAGAATACAGATAACTGTTCATATCCTCACAAAAGGATGACCTCGATATCGTAGCGTACCATTCTGTCACATTCTTCACTTGATTCTTATTTAGATGCCACTCGTCCAAGCAGAGAAGGCGGTTTGGAAGAGCCTTCTTAACCGCGGCTATTAGTGCTGCATTTTGACCAATAAACGCCATTCCTGACGATACCGGCACAACTGACATAAAATTCTGTAACATTCACGTAAAACTATCCTCCGTTTTGGTAGGTATGAACTCCATGCAGAAAGTGCACACTTGCCCAGATTGTGAGCGAACATTGATACACATCAAAAGATAACTGAACCTGTTGGCAATCTTCCAATTTATAGAAATTTCTGGAATTATGCCATACCTCTTGTAGTCGCATACCCAGTCTTCCAGCATTCACGCTGTAAAGTGCATGCTGTTTGTGCCAGTTGTAGGAAAGAATACCATGTGTGCCGGGCTTCTCTCATGTAGTGCAGACATGGCATGGACATGACGAAAACATTCTTCATACCTTCGACTGCTTTTGTTTTTCATGTACTTCAGGTGCTTTTTCAGGCTCTCACCATCAATGGTGATCTGAGAGTTGTCGTTTACATAGCGAAAAACATCTTCTTATCCCATACGAGGCTAACTGTGCATCTTCTTGGCCTCTTGAAGTGTTTCAAAGGGCAAAAAAGCTCGTTACCAAGTCTCTTCTGGCTCGTTACAGAGAAAAGCACTAGATGTATCGTACGTGTATCGCCATCGTTTTACCTTATTTGCAGTGATGTCTTATGTATGTATGTGTAACGAACTAGTCAATACTACAAGCTAGACTGTCTGTTATTGTCACTACAATACTTTAACGTTACGCTATAAGCCAGAACAGCGTCACAGCACAACCAATCTTAGCTACAAGCTCTCTCCGAGGAGGAATATAAATAAAGAGGCACGACCTCGCCTGCTCCTCCTGAAAGTAAGGCCAGCCAGTCAGACCTCGAACTTATTCTCGAGACCAGCGATACCTTCATCCTACACCCTAGGTCTCCTTTCTGTAGTACATTTGGTAGCATCAGCTTTCGTTCCTCACCGCTGGAACTCATTACCGCAACAACGTTGCTTTTTTGTCATGCCGCTGGCCTGTCAGTCCCAACTTGGTCGCCGAGGTTCCACTCCGACTCCACCGTCTCAAGCCGTCTCCTCTAATCGCTCTGGCTCTCAACCGATAGCACAGACGCAGACCTAAACTGACTATGACAGCGTTTCATCAGCGGCGCCGTCACCTGCCCCTATCTTTCATTCGGACCACCCTGTAGGCACTGCAAACCAGAATCCATCCGCCAATTCCAGAAACACGGCTGCCTTGGAGCTCGCTTCCAACCGCTCAGGTTCCGAAGCTCCTCCAACAGCACTGCTCTTCATGATTAAGGAGCAGCAAACCACGATGTCTATGGTAGTCTCTCAGCTGCAGGCGTTGCAGAACCGCCTCGATGTCGCACCTAGACCTCTATCACTACCTCTCGTTCCCGAAAGAGAGCTTTTCAGAGAAGCAGCGCCGCACGTTAGAAACCATTCTGGCCCAAATAATTCTCTCTTACAGGTTCTGAAGTCTTCTAACGTTTCTACATACCATGGACGCGACAGCTAGCGAACCTCGATCAAGGTCCGATCTTTTGTTTCGAACGTTCGCAAAGTCACCAGTCTCTGTCCGTCCATCACCAACTCACAGGAAATGCACATCGTGGCCTGCCTTTTGCGTGACAATGCAGATCATTGGTACTCACGTTCAACGCGAGAAGGCACGAGCTTCCAGAACCTCGACGAACTGCAGTCCGCAATGTTCTCCGAATTTGTCCTCGCAAACGAAATGGCGCTTGCGAGGGTCCAGCTCATTCGGGTGCGATTCAATGAAGGCTCTTTCGAGAGACATATCACGAAGTTTCGCGAACTGGTAGACATCTGTAAGACCCCCGTCACCGAAGCGTTTACGTTTTTCCAGCTCAGCCTCCCAGTTCTCTTCAAGAAGAAGCTCTCCGTCCGCTACCCTGATGGTAGACCTCCCAATATGGCCGAAGTCTACAACTACCTACGAACAGTGTACATTTCTGAGAAGTGGAATGAGGGACAACCGCCATCGTCTACTTCCTCGTCGAGATCGAAGCAATCAAGGAACAAGCACCGCTCCTCAAGAAATGCCTCTCTCAGTAACAATGCGCCCTCCCTGATTGGCAAAGAACTCTCCGCGAACTGCTGGGGACCCGCTGACATTCGCAACCCATCGGAGAATCGGATATATCGCGCTCACGACCGCTGCATGAAGTGCGGTAAAGGACCTTGGAGTGACCCAAGTCACCCCTGCCGACTTAACGTCAGCACTGCCTCCGGGCTGAAGAGTCGCAAGAAGAACTAAGCACGCTGCACACCAGTGCGGCTCCTCTCGGCGCTCGATCGCTCTCCACTCTTTCCGCCATCGACGCCAACCCCGGCGTCGAGAAGATGTACGACGGCTCTCTCAATGGCCACCCAGTTGTCTTTCACCTCGATCCAGGTGCCTCTCATGCCTTCATCTCGCCTAACACCGCACGCTTGTGCAATCTCCGCCTGAAACCTTTTGACTACTCGCTCACAGAACTTGGGAACGACACCACTGTTTCAATACACTCTCAAGCCCACACTAAGATCGCCCTACAGGATGCCGAGGCCCTCGCCACTGCCTACGTCATCGACATGAAGGACAACTACAACGCGCTTCCGCTCGTCACCGTCGGTCGTCAATGGCTCCAACAGGTTCGACCACACGTCGATTGGTCCTCGTATTAGGTAGGTTGGATGACTTCTCCTCCCTTACGGATGAGGTCTCCCGTCTGTATTTTATATAGGCTATGCGCCCATGCAAAACCCTGCCAAAATCAGGGACGCTTCTCGTTATGCAAGTGGTTGTTATGCAGGGAACCACGAACTAAAGAGCTGACGTAGTCACTAATAAGCAGCATTAGTGCCTACCTCTCAGCAATAATGTCTGACGTATTGTCTATCGTGAGATACATACGTGAGTTTTACGTGCATCATGGCACACTTTGTACCATATTACATCACCCCTCCATGCCATGAGCACTCTCTACAAGTCCAAGGTATCCCCGTAACTTCAAAAACCTTTCTTTTGCCAGCGGTTTTGTAAAGACGTCAGCTATCACTTCCTCGGTAGAACAGTGCACTAAAGTCATCAGCTTTGACTTCACATCATCACAGATAAAATGGTATCTCAGTTCAACATGCTTTGCTCTCCGGTTGCCTTGAGACCACTCTAAAACAACCGTGTTATCTTCATAGACAGTAGTTGGTTCTAAGCGTTCAGAAATTCCCAGTTCTTCGAGTAACTGGCGGACCAACTTCACTGCTTTGAAACATTCCGAAAGCGCAATATATTCGGCTTCAGTCGTGGACATGGCAATGGAGGATTGCTTCACAGTCTTCCATCCTACCATGTTGCCTAACAAGTAGATACAATAGCCACTAGTCGATTTTCTATCTCCGTCGTCACCAGCCCAATCAGCATCCGAGTATGCCCACAATATTTTTTTTTGTTCAAATTACTTGTCACCATCTTCAGCCCAAAACTTCGCGTTCCGTTAAGGTACCGTAATACTCTCTTAACGGCATTCCAATGAGCCACAGTAGGAGAAGCTTGCGCCCTTGAACGAATGTTAACAGCATTGCTAATATCCGGTCTTGTCCGTGTTGAGAGGTAGAGTAGCGATCCAATTACTTCCTGATATGTTGCTTGCCAGGTAAAAGGTTGTGATCCTTGTGCTTCCAAACTGCTGTACCCAGTGCATATCGGAGTTGCCACGGGCTTAGAGCTAGACATACCAAAACGGTGTAGCACCTTTGTAATTGAGGGTCTCTGGTGTAAAACCAGTCCGTCGTCTACCTGTGAAACATATACCCCCAAGAAGCTGTCCAACTCTGCACACTCTTTCATCTCAAACTCAGAAGATAGCATGCGTTTCATATCTTCAATGGTAGAACTGTCGTCGCTCATTAACAACAGGTCGTCCACGTAGAGGAGAACCCAGAGTCGATTTCCGTTCTTAGCCATGTGGAAGAAGCATTGGTCAGTCAAACATTGCTCAAAGCCTAGAGCTATTAGTCGATCGGTAAATAAACGGCTCCAGATAGCATTAGACTGCTTCAAACCAGAGATAGACCGATTGAGCTTCAGCACTTGACCTTCATGTAAGCTGATATTCAAGCCTTCCGGTGGAGCCATGGACACAGGTTTCTCTTCTTCAAATTCGCCCGTTCAAAAAGGCGCACTTCACATCCAGTTGGTGAATTTCAAACCCGAGGCTACATGCCAAGGTCAGTGCCATGCGGACTGTCCCGAAGTCTACCACGGGTGAGTAGAAATGAGGCAAAGCCCCTTGCTGGCATCCTTCCGCCACCAAACGTGCCTTGTACCTTGAAATCAAACCGTCCTTGTCCTGCTTTGTGGAAAAAACAAGCTTGGAGCCGATGACCTTCCCTCCAAGCGGTCTGTCTATTATTTCCCACGTATTCATTGCCCTGAGCGATGAAAGTTCCTCTTGAATCGCCTGATCCCAGCTTTCCCGATTCTCAGATTGCCTTGCCTCATGTACACTGTGTGGGATAGAAACTGTATTCTCTTCTCTTGTAACGAGGCCGCTGTGCTTGGTCTCAGAAAATCTAGCGGGGGGTTGGCGATTGCGCTCGGGGTAACGACGTATTGGATAATGAGTGAGAAATTCCTGAATGCTAGGTGTCATGGTAAACTCTCCAGTGTCTTCTATGTTTTCTTCATCATTACCCTGTGCCTTTCCTGACTCATCTGAATCTGTCCCTGGTCCATGTCCTTTGCCATCAGGGTTTACAGATTTTGCGCTTCTATTGTGGTCATCTTCATCACCAACAGGTTCTTCAACCTCCAACTCATCTTCAGATTGGGGGTGATCGACCTTTTCGTCGGTATGAGTACTACCGACACCAAGTGCATCCTTGGAGCCAATTTCAAACAGTTCTCTTCCTGGAAACACGGTTTCGTTGATCGCAATGTGTCTCGCAAATGTTATAGAACCCTCTCCAATATTATATATGCGATAGTTGTGGTGTGGAAGGGATCGAAGAAAGATTCTTCGGCGTGCTTTGCCATCCAGCTTCTTACGCTTGGCAACATGCGTCCAGACCTCGCAACCAAAAGTTCTTATGGAACTAACGTTCGGCAATTGTCCGGTCAAGATCTCATGAAGGGTTTTTCCTTCTGTTACAGTACTGCTCACCTGGTTCATTATTCTCGTCGCAGTCACAACAGCCTCTCCTCAGAAGCGAGGAGGTAATCCCGCATGTGCCAGCATAGCTCGAACCATTTCCATAACAGATCGATTGAACCGCTCTGCCACACCGTTTTGCTGCGGTGTGTAAGGCGCACTACTCTACCAATCAATAACTTCGTTTGCGAGGTATTTCCGGAGTCCGACGTATTCTGGTCCGTTATCCGAGTAGACAAGCTTTATCTTCTTCTCCGTTTGTCTTTCGAACTTCAACTGAAAGCACCTGAAGTGGCCCACAAGGTCTTTACTCTCGGCCAAGAGCCTCACATCTTTGTGTCTCGACCTTTTGTCTATGAAGGACACGAAATACCTTTTGTTTCCAATGCTTGGGGTACTTAGTGGACCACATATGTCCGTAAAAATTACATCTCCAACGTTTCCATTGTCTTCACCTCTACGTTTCAGACTTCGACGTGTCATCTATCCTTCTACGCAAGGTATACATTCATACCCTTGTTCGGGCTTCACGTCGAGGTCAAGTCCTAGTACGGTCCTTTGGGCCGCCATCTGACTTATCTTCCGTTTCCCATTGTGGCCAAGCCTTTCGTGCCAAAGTTTGGTTCCCAACGACTTTCTGACCACTAGAGCTCTATCTCTTTCAATTCGAGCCCATAATTGGTACACCCCGTCTGCGATGGTGGCTTCTACAACCTCTCCATTGTGCTCAAGATAGCATCCGGCTGTATCAAAGCGAACATGTAATCCATCATTCACGAGTTGAGAGCAAGATACCAAATTGCAGTCCATTTCCCTCACAAACAGTACATCTCGTAGATTTAAGGTGTTCACTAAACCACCAGGTTGTAGAACACTCAGGATCAAATCCCCCCTATGTGAAGCTTTTGCACGCCTTCCATCGCCAAGGTCAATGGTCCTAGGCTGCACTGGAGAAAAATTCTTTGCCGGAGTGCTATCTCCAACTATGTGGCTGGTAGCACCAGAGTCGATAATGAAGCTATGATCCCTCTTACGTGATACCAGGGCTTGATGTCGGACTGAACCGGTCCTAGTTTGACGCTCATCTTGATCTCTCAGAGGGCAGTCCCTCTTGTAATAGCCTTTCTGGCCACATTTGAAACACTTCCCTTTCAATTTAGCCGTTAGGGCGCGTTCAGTACCAGGAATACGCGAGACAGTACCAGAAGCAGGATCTTTTCCTTCCGCCATTCGTGTGTCGTACTCTTGGAGGAGTCGGGCCGTAACTTTATCCCACGAACGATCTACATCAGACATCGTTTGTAGAACTGATATCACAGGTCCGTATAAACTCTCTCCAGTACTTCCAAAACTTGCAAAAAGTATGGCAATCTGCATTGTCTCTTCAATAAGGCTTCCAATTCCCTCCAACCGTGCAAATAAGGACTCCAGTTCATCCACATAATCTGCCATGGCATTTCCATCGAGAAATCGCATTCCATGTAGCTTCGTCAGCAGTTGTACCCTTGTAGCTGTGTTCTCCGTCGCGTACCGTTCCTTTAACTTCTTGTACATAACAAACGTATTCCTTCGCTTGGAGGCAATTGCTCGAAGAGGTTTGTCTCCAAGCGATTGAACAAGATACATGCGTGCCTTGGAAACCTTAAGCTTCAGTTCTTCGGGAAGGTTGTCCAGAGCGCCATCTTCAGAGGCATCTTCGTGGACTACGCCAAGAAGTTCTTTCGATTCTAGAAGTGCCTCAATTCTCATCATCCAAAGCGTAAAATCTTCATGACGGCGAGCATAGAAGCGTGGCAGCTTCTTCACGCCTTCTACTGCCATAATACCGTGGGATCAGCAAACGTGCACCTAAGACAACTGACGAAGAAGGGGCTTTGATGAACACGTCCGTAGTGCGATTCTACCACTATTAGGTAGGTTGGATGACTTCTCCTCCCTTACGGATGAGGTCTCCCGTCTGTATTTTATATAGGCTATGCGCCCATGCAGAACCCTGCCAAAATTAGGGACGCTTCTCGTTATGCAAGTGGTTGTTATGCAGGGAACCACGAACTAAAGAGCTGACATAGTCACTAATAAGCAGTATTAGTGCCTACCTCTCAGCAATAATGTCTGACGTATTGTCTATCGTTAGATACATACGTGAGTTTTACGTGCATCATGGCACACTTTGTACCATTTTCCATCACCTCGTACAGCCCAACCATCACGCGCGCAGATGGTTCTCGCATGAAAGTCCTGCCACGCAGCCAGTCTACCTCGACGAAGCGAATTGACAAACCTACGGTCCCGATGATCACATACAAACGCATGGGCCGCCTCGTGAAGAAGCTTGCATGCGAACTCTACGCGCTACGCCTCCGCCCTTCCACGTCCGTCGAATGCCACACCGAGCTGGCCCTATCGTCGACGAATTCGAGGACGTCTTCAAGGAAGAGCTGCCATGCGAGCTTCCCCCACAGCACGAGCAAGACTTCGAGATCAACCTCCGACCAGGTGAACCGCCTCCCGTTCGACCGGTAATCCGGTTCTCTGCTCAAGAGCTCACCATCCTCCGCAACACAATGGATGAACTCCTTCGCAAAGGTCTCATCCGCCCTTATTCCTCACCGTTTGGCGCTCCCGTTTACTTCGTGAAGAAGAAGTCCGGCCAATTGCGAATGGTCTGCGACTATCGCGCGTTGAATCGAATGACGGTCCCAGACGCCACGCCTCTGCCCCTCATCGATGAGGCTCTGAACCAAGTCGCAGGAGTAACCATCTTCTCCCAGATAGAACTCGTTGGAGCCTATCACCAGATGAGAATCAAGGACGAAGACTGTCACAAGACGGCGATCCGAACCGGATTTGGATCCTTCGAGTGGCGCGTGCTGTGCTTCGGGCTTTGCAACACCCCCGCAGCCTTCTCTCGCCTCATCTCTACAGCTCTTCGCGATTTGAGTGGTCATTTTCTGGTGCTGTACATCGATGACATTCTTGTGTACAGCCGCTCCACTGAAGAGCATAAGATCTTCGTTAGGTACTAACCGCACTACGCAAGCATCACCTCTACGCCGAACTGAGCAAGTGCACGTTCGGGGTGACGGAAGTGCACTTCCTGGGATTCAAGGTCTCAGAGAAAGGAGTATCCACGCAGGAGCGCCTCGTCGCTTCTGTTCGAGACTGGCCTACATCAAAGACTTTGAAACCCATCCAGCGGTTAATTGGCCTAGCGAACGTCTACCGCCGCTTTGTGAAGGGGTACGCCGCCATTGTGCAGCCACTCACCGATTTGCTCCGCTCTCATCAGTTTGAGTGGGCGCCTCTGCAGCATTCCGCCTTCGACTCCATCAAAGTTGCCCTCACCTCCGCGCCCGTGCTCGCCCATCCTGACCCCGAGAAGCCTTTCTTCCTCGCCACCGATGGCTCCAAACTCGCAGTCGGTGCAACGCTCTCGCAGGATGGGCACCCCATCGCCTACCTGTCGCATCGTCTGTCCTCTGCAGAGAGCAACTGGGACACCGGGGATCAGGAGTTACTGGCGGTGATGATCGCTCTTCGCGTCTGGGGTCCCTACCGTCGAGGACGTCGCTTCATTCTACAGACTAATCACGACCCCATCCGATACTTGCAGTCAAAAGCGAATCTCACTGGACGTCAATGCCCCTGGCTCGACTAGATTCAGGAGCATACCCTCGACATTTACAACCTCCCGAGCAAGTGCAACATTGTCCCTGATGCGCTAAGCCGCAGAATAGATCACACCCCTCATCTCCGTTCGCTCAACATCCACCTCTCCGACATCCATGATCGCGTTCGTGCGCTGTATGCAACCGATCCACTGGCTCGCGATGTGTTTTCTTGCACAACCTATCACGCACGCACTTCACACAGAGCAAAACGTGGTCTTAACCCGAACCTCACCGTCCGCGAGGGTCTCATTTACTAGACAGGAACGGGCTCCTTTCGCATCTATATTCCTGATGGGTCTCTCCGTGATGAACTTACTGGCTACTTCCACCGCTTTAGTCACACCGGAGCCGACAAGACTTACTTTTCCCCAGCTCGCAATGTCTACTGGCCACACATGTATCGCGATATCCTGCGTTTCGTACGTATCTGTCGCGGCTGCCAGTCCAATAAAGCTGTATACAAACCGCCACAGGGACTCCTACAGCCGCTCCCAATCCCCAACCGTTGCTGGGAAGTGGTGACGTTTTACTCTGTAACCGAGCTTCCGGTCTCTGATTCCGGCTTTGACGCTATTCTAGTTATTGTGGACAAACTATCGAAGCAGTCAATCTTCATCCCAACTCAAAAGTCAGCCACCGCACAGGGTACTGCACTCCTCTTTGAATATCATCTTTTTTCCAAAACATGGTGTCGCTCACACTCTCATTCCCGAACGGGACCCAAAGGTCAAATCGCGCTCTTGGAAAACACTCACGCAGTTGGTGAACACTCGCAGCAATATATCTACCGCCGATCACCCGGAAACCGACGGAAAATCCGAGAACCTTATCCGCACCCTCTCCACCATGTTACGGTACTCTATCCAATATGCACCTTCCGCCTGGGACACATTTCTCCCGACTTTGGAGTTCGAATACAACAGCTCGCGCCACAATAGCACCCGAAGCTCGCCTTTTGAAGTCGCTCTCGGCTATAATCCGCACACACCAGTCACTAGAACTCTCGCGCAATGTACTGAGCGTTCTCAGTCTGCTTCTGATTACTTACAAAAGCGCAAAGTGATAGCCGCACGCGCAAGAGAACATCTAGCTAACGCACGCTAGAAACAGAAGTTCTACGCGGACCGCTTTCGGCGTGATGTAGTTTTCAAACCCGGTGCTCTTGTTCTCTTACGTGCTGACAACCTTTCCCTGACTCGCTGTTCTACCCTCCCAAAGAAGTGGCAACCTTGCTTTATCGGTATGTTCGGTATTCGCGAACGCCTCGGACCTGTCATATATCGTATCAAGTTGCCACCTACAATGCGCCGCGCTCACGACATATTTCACGTTGCGAAACTACGTTTGTTTCATGATGACAACAAGGGCCCGTTGGACATCATGATGACAACGACGGTGCTGTGGAACAAGACGTAGCTACTATTCTCGCTCGCAAACGATTCAATCGCCGCGTCTACTATCTGATTCGGCTTGTAGGGGACTCTATAGACGAAGCCTCATGGTTACCGCGTACCGCTCTGCACAACTGCGCCGATGCCCTTCGTGAGGTCTCCGATACACAGGCTTCGACGAGGACGTCGTAAGCGTAAGAGGGGGTGAATGTAACGAACTAGTCGATACTACAAGCTAGACTGTCTGTTATTGTCACTACAATACTTTAACGTGACGCTAAAAGCTAGAACAGCGTCACAGCGAAACCAATCTTAGCTACAAGCTCTCTCCGAGGAGCAATATAAATAAAGAGGCACGACCTGGCCTGCTTCTCCTGAGAGTGAGGGCAGCCAGTCAGACCTCGAACCTATCCTCGAAACCAGCGATACCTTCATCCTACACCCTAGGTCTACTCTCTATATTACAGTATGCTAGCTCCCATCTCTACTGTCTTGAACATCGTCGTAAACCTACATCCTTCGACCTCATCCACCTTCGAGAAACTCAAAAGGCACGGGTCAGCACTCTCTGGTAGTCGCCATTAGCTTGTGTCTCCCGCCTTCCATGATATCCAGAGTTCCTTACGGATACTTTATACCGAAAGCCCTCCCTAATAAACTTTATCTGCTTGAGTACCTCTTGTCCGAGCACATTTGCCTGTAACGCTTTAATCAATGTATTCAAAGCGGCACTCACTTCCGCTTGTTGGAAGAATTGTTCCTTCGGGCTCTCAACAGCGATATCCGTAGCGATGTCTGTTGTCGACAAAAACTCATTGTCACTAAGTTCCTCAACACTCTCAAATAAATGTGCTTCGTAGTCATCCATTTGCAGTTCTTCTCCTCCGTTCGAATTCTCATATTCATATCTTTCACTGCTTATCTTAGAACCATCGGGCATATTGTCTAGTGAGCGCATCACTCCCGCATTCGCAACAGCTTTACCGTTCTGTCCTGAGCATGCAATTCTTTCCTCTTCGTTGCTACAGATTTGCCTGCTGAATATTCCTTCTAATGGCTCCTGTGCTTCTTGCTTTCCATTATCTTATCTTCGATCTCATGGCTCTTTAGGGAAGAAGTTTCTGACATATTGTACACCAGTTTTGAATGAAGTAAATCTGTAGAAACATCAATGCTGTTCTTTTCGGTAGTCAATGAAAGTACAGGAGTTAGCTCAGGTTTCGTATCACGTGGAAGCTGCAAAAGAGTGGAGCTACACACGTCTTGAACGCGGCTAACACGATAATTTTCCGTTACCACCCCAGACTCGTGGTTATGGATTTGCTTGAGCGACATGTCCCAAGCTTTCATGTCCACCATCAGCTTTGCAGTCATCGCAGCTTTACTTTTCCATGGTTCTAAGTATTTGATACATCTCATGCTCAACGATAAGTAGTGCTTAAGTCGCTTATATGCGTACTACCTAGAGTACTGCAAAATATATCCACTCCAATCACTCTTGACATCATATAGCAAACGGGAAATGTACTCGATAGAGGATTCTCCTTTCTCAAGCGCTTCATTTGATCTCCAACTGGTACCTTCACCTCCATAGAATCAAGCTGCTGCGAACGAACTGGGAAACTATCAAATCCTCTCTACACCCGAGCTTTTGACAGCACAGACTGAGTTAGATCTTGAAGAATCCCTTCCACAACATGTTCTGTCGATTTGAGCTCCATGATACCTGTGCCAACTGGAGTATTTCAAAACACCTTACGCCTCTGTTCATACTCTGTGGACTGGAAGCTGAGGAGGCGCGCGAGTTCAATCAGACACCTCCCGGTCTCTCTTACTTTACGGCGCCTCTGCGAGGCCTCTTATAGAGCTCCTGGGCTGATACTGCTACCCAAAGACTCACCAGCACGCACACCGAATTGCGTAGGTGTGCGTCAGCTTGCGTGTGTGTGCACAGGTGTGCGTATGCGCGCATCACGCCAATATAGACTATGCTAACGTTATTATCTCCAGAGGGGAATACACTTTGAATCCGTTTGAATTCAGTCCAGGCGTTGAATCGCACTGGACCGTAGAGTGCATCACGACATACACAACAAAACACTTCACTTGATCTTTTGGCCGTTCGTTTCAAAGAAGCATCGAAAAGTGAAATGTTAGTCTTCAATGTTTTCTTTGGTCAAGCGCAGCGCTCTCCAAAAGTTTAAGAAAAATGTACTTGTCTATATCAGGATAGAATCGTGTTAGACGCGCTGTATCTTCCGGGTGTTCTTGGCGGAATACGATTTCTGCGACGATTCTGAAAATCAGAGTTCTTGCTGTCCCATTCAATGAATTCGAAGTCTTCAAAACGTTTTGGGTCGTCAAAGATCGACAACCATGAAATTGTAGTAAGAATTTTGTCGTCAAAAACGTTTCGCATTCTGATCTCGACATGACACAATTCGAGATTCCCAGATGGTTCCGAACGATGTTGTGACGTTGTCTGGCGTCACTGTATATTGGTGAAGCAGGTGGAGCTCTTCTTTGAATACTGCAAATGTATTTGTTGATGTTAAGGAGTACTAAGTTTGGAAGAGGATTCGGTTTTTTTTTTATGTTAATGAAATTTGATTGGTGGAACGAGAAACGTCTGAAAGTTTTGAGGTTTTGACTGTTCTACGCGTTTTAAGATCTGAGGCTATCAGGCTCTGGTTTGCTGTTTCAAGGAAATATGCGACATAAAGTAGATTCACTGAACCCCTTTCTCATGTGGTAGGCACAAAAAATCCAAGCACTTTAACTACGGTACAAATGCCATTACTGCGGGCCAGATTAACAACCCGCCTGAGTCAATGTGAACAATCAAACCCATCTACTCTGCTACTTAGTCAAATAGTGCTGCATAAAATTGGTTCCTGTTCATCATGATAAGCTTTTGAAGACCAGGTAAAATTTGCTTCTCCTCTCAGAATCTGCTGAGATTCAACACCATGCCGGTACTTGTCGTCTTCTTTCTCACCTTTGACAAACTATGTATATCTCGCTAATGAATACCATCAGCAATTGTGGGTACGGCAAGCTGTTGTGCATTTACGGCCATGGCGTCGGTTTCAGGTTCGAGAACCACGATTGTGGCATTTGCGCGGAAATCACAGCTGAAAATGCCGTGCCGCATCAAATACGGTTCTAAACGCACAGGGACTGTCCGTGGGGTATTCTATACAGTGGGTACTACTATATAATGCTACCCTCGTACAATACCGAGATGGTGGCACTATACCGAATTGGGAAATATATAGTTCAGAGCAAAACTACTTACAATATAGCTACTCCAGCATCTCGGTAATCAACAACTGTCGCGTACTACCAGAAACCTCACGTCTTTTTGCTCGCAAGAACCCTTGCCTTGCCTTTCGCAACGAGTAGGAGACGTCGGAAAGGTTATTGTCAAACGCCCATTTCTCTAATTCGCGCAGTTTGACGATTATCTCAGCTTCAGGGGGCAACGCTTCCGCCATAATAGTGTCCCCATCATCATCAGACTCCACTTCAGGGGATGATGCGCTCTCTACCGCTCTCAGTTCGTAAAAATACAGAGCATCTTCGACCACAGCCTCACTCACTACTGAGTTCTCTTCAATCGTCAACCAGCGCTCGACCTGTTCTTGATTCACAGGTTCAAACACTTGTTCATAAAAGGGATCACGGCGATCCAGTGAAATGCTAAGCTGCTCCACCATCTTAGTCATAGCCTTCACGTCCTCACTGTTTTGCGTATTAGACATCTTTCCTTCACTGGACGTGATATCGCAGGCATGTGGCAATGGTAACACATTAGCTTTCACCCAACACCATGCAATGGTTGATTGCGAAACATTACTCCAAGACTCCTCCACCATTTTGGAAACATCAAGAAGGTGAGGATCATGCCCTTCGTCGATTCCCTTCATTCCTGCAATCAGAGCCCGATTGCTCTCTCGCCTTTGCTGCCGCGTCTCGATGTCCAGCACTATCTTGCGCAGTAGCAGCCCGCGATACCGCACTTTCCAAGCAACAATTATGCCCAAATCCATGGGCTGATGAATAGCGGTACAATTTGGAGGAAGCGTCATGATAGTGACTTGGTTACGGCTATCCTTCAAGTCAGTATCGTGTGGCTCACAGTTAACCATAAGAAGAACGCAAGGACGGGATGTTGCTTTGCGAATAAATGGTAGAAATACTTCATAGAACCACCGTTTAAACGTTAGCGTATCCGACCAAGAGTTCTTTTGACTGAAGTAAGGCACCCGGGGTTGGCCAAGACGGAAACAGCGAGGGTTTTTTGCTTTGCCTATAATCGCCATTGGCAGCTTCCGCGAACCGTCTCCGTTGGTACAGACATAAGCTGTGATTCTATCCTTCGACTTCATGGCCTTAGTTCCGCGAATTGTTTTCCTGTTCTCCTCTTCTGTTATATACGTACTGCGAGGCAAAAGTTTGTAGAATAACCCTGTCTCGTCAACATTTTAAATGCAATCCACATCGTAACTGCGCAGCTTTGCTTTCAGCTCTGACATTTTGTCCGCAACTTGTGCAGCAGATGCACTCCCGCCTTCGCCGTGAGGACCAACGGAGCGCAACGCATGTCTGCGTATGAAGTTCTGAACCCAACCAATCGATGCCGTAAACTTGGACAGTTTGTGATGTTCTAAGATTTGATTGCTCGCTATGTTCTTTTCCAGATTGTTGCGTATCATAAGCGCCTTGTGCTGTAACACAGCTTGCGTGATTGGAAACTTGCAGCATCGTGCAAAGTTAACGAATATTAGAAGTTCATCTTTGATTTTGGGAAACGCAGGGGGCCGCAATGATTTTCTTTGCAGCGATAGGGAAGTGGTTTCAGCAAGTTCAATGATTCGCGATGCATTCTTCTTAAGATTGGTTGCCGTTCGACGGGAAATAGAGAATTTCTTCATCACGGTGGCTGCGGAGATGCCAGAGCTCAGCGACCGAGCGGCTTCAATCTTCTGAGAAAGATCTAGACGTGTTCGTCTCGTCTTAGGATTAGTGCGTGATGGTGCCATCTTTCGAGCTTGGTCAGATGGAGAAGCGTTCGTCTCATCGGGGGAACGTTTGGAAGCCCTGGTGTGGGTGCTAGGAAGGAATCTGTAATGGGTTTGCTTGTTTTGGCGGGGGTTTGTCACGTTTATGGCCGAGTGTTACGTTTGTTTCAAATACGCGCCATTTTTGTGCCACCGGGTTGATGGTGGCACAATATAAAGGTTAGCACTATTCATCTAGGCACTATATCGCGACCCCCCCTGTATCTTGGTTCTTGGATTTTATATCAATATTGCAAAAGTGTCGACTGCACATGTGGGGCACGGTGTTGAGAGTAGTATGACACGTGTCGAGTGGCAGCTACGCAGTGGCAAGCAAATGAGCTATGTTGGCCATAGAATAGATTTATTGTGATAGCAACCATACCCGTGTCGTGTATTCTAATTTTTTAGTGGTTCCGCAACAGCGGTTCGCACATTTTGTCGCCTCACCGTATGTAGTTACGTACAAGTTGTGTCCTGCCAAACTGACAGAACATCAGTCCGCGAGTATCAGGAAAAATACGGAAATCAGAGACCAAAGCCGTTTTGAATTGTCCCTGCAGTCAATGCGCTTCCCCGTCAAAACCAATGTTTGCGCTCATATTCTCGCCAGAAAGCGCCTTGCAATCGCGATCATGCTCACCAGTCCTTATGATAACGTACATCCAACCGTCCCCATAATTAAAAAACCTTCTTGTGTCGGTTTCTTTTCGTACATGAAGCTGTACAAGAAATGAACTCAAGAAGCAGCTTTGGGAGTCCAAAACAAAAGCCGATTTCTGCTCATTCTTGGAACAGCTCAGAAAATGGAGCCTTTAAAGCCTGCAGTACCAACTCGGACCACCGAACAGCAATGCCAGTGACGTGTACATACAAACAATGGACAACCCAGTCACAATTTGACAGCAGTCCTTTTTCCAATCCATTCCAAAACATTGAGTACAAACCACTTTTTCTTTGCAGAGCATGCCGGTCTAGCCAAACGGGTTTGGGTGTTATTTGCGATCCAAAAAGACACGGAAGAAAACCAAAAGCAGCACTACGCGCAAGGGTTACAAGAATTATGAACAGTGATGCAAATCCTTCGCAGTCGTGTTGTAGTCAATGTTACATATGTTCAAAACTTTCATTTGAGAAACGTGAAATTTTTGCATCAAGACTTCTCCGATACAGTGAAATCTGCCATAAGAAACTCTTTAATTTTTAAAGTGTTACTATTTCCTACACAGATTAACCCTTTTGACCCTAAAAATTCTTATGTCCACAGAGACAGACATAAGCAAAGACCAATAAGCTTTGCGAGCGCGAAGTCAAGTGGGTGGTTCAAAAGACATTATAGTTGATTGAAACGTACACTTGTGTGTGTGCGTCTGGCACACACACATGTGCTTCAATGAACTTTTGAAGTGCCAACTATACGAGTCGGTAGAAGTAACTGGACACCAACTCACGATTTGCCACCACATCGTGTTCTCAATTTCCGCCGTTGAAGTACTTCGATTTCAGTGCTGTGACTCGTTTCAATCGTTTTATTATATCGTAATGAACGCCAAAGAAGACAAGAAGCAGAGTGTTCCTCCCCTGTTTTTGAAGGAAGAAGCGATTCCGCAAGACCCTTACAATATGGAAGAAGACGGACAGAACGCTTGCACGACACAGATTGACATCATTGGTATTGATCTCCCGCAACTGACTACAGCCAACGAAGATGTTGCATGTCAACAGTGTGGGGGTACCCCTTGTTACTGGATTCAACTAGCGTCATGTGTTGTTACCAAAACAGCTGCACTTTTCCCTGCTCGTGGTATTTGCGGAGAGCATAATAATGAAGCGCGTAAGAAAGCCTACAAAGCATAGGTTTACGAAAGACACGGATTTCTTGGGAAAGGGAGGCGAGTTCAGATACCCCACTGCGCCCTCGAAGGTATTAGAAATATCTGGCCGGATGATACTGGGGCCTATACGGGGTTCAAGGAACATTAGAGTTATGTCTTGAACAAAACCTTTGCAGTGGATAGATTAGCAGTCACTTTGTTCCGTCGGTTCCGATAATTCTTAGAGGATAGTTTCGCTTTTGCGCGTATTACGGCGTTGTAAACAACAGGACGAATATTACGAATGGCCTCGAGATGGTGAAAAAGAGAAAAGCAGTTCATATGGAAACCTCGTTGACATTCTGCGCAAGAAAACGTGGTGTACCCGCCACGTTTTTCTACTGACAACAAACCGCACAAGACGCAGTTCACACTCTTTCTGCCTTCAGTCTCCAGCAAAAGATGAAGATCCCCCTGTGAGGAATTTGGCGCGGTGTTGGGGACTATGGAGTCGTTTGTCGGAGCAACTGCCGACAATGAGGCTCTCACCTGCTTTTATTCTACATGATCGTGTACAAGCGCCTGAATAATTCGTTGCTTCATTAGCGAAGCGTCAATAATGGCGTCTCCGGGTTTCGAGATGGCATCTAGAAGAGCATGGTCGTTGATAATTGCTGCGTCTAAAATGAACGTCGTAATACTCATCGTCACCCTCTTTTCCTTTCGCACAGTTGCAGTTGTAGAACGGAATTGGTCAAATCTGTCTACTCCGTTCATAAACAGATTGTATGCGACAATTATTGATGGCACCTGTAGAGTTGTGCGCTGTAATGATTCTTCGCCAGTCCATCTCTGCAACGGAGCCAGTCCGTGAACGCAACTAACTGCGTGATTGTCCGGTTTGTGAATACGAGAAGTAGGCGTATCGGCCAAATCGTTTGTATAGAAGGAAACCACCGATCTGTCTTTGAAAACAACAAACCCAGCCTTCGGTGCAACTATCACGCGAGAATGCCCACTTTCGCTCTTCTCCAAAACTTGAACTAATCGCCAATCTCCTCTTCGAGCATGTTTGAGCTCCTTTATTGCTTCTTTTAGCGCAGGACGGTTTATGCCGTCTACATTTGTGAATCTGACGGTACCGAGGACTCTACACTCACCGTCACTCAGACGACGGAGTTGGCGTGCTAAAACGTGCCTAATGTAGAAATTGTCCATAACCATAAGTCGTCCGTGGACGGGTGTGGCATGCAATTGGGTCTGATGTGCCATCTGTGCACACCATAATGCGGAGAGACTCGACCTCGGGACCAGCTTCGAATCAAGCTTCCGTTCTACCGCTCCTCGCAGATTTCGGAACAATTTTGTATACCTCTGTACTGGACTTTGGCCAGTCTTATTCCCAGAACCATTGTCTTGCAGACTATGTAGATAAGCGTGCGACCAGCCTACAACAGCGTAGAACCTAATCCCGAACTTTACGGGTTTGCTCTTCATGTACGAACGAGCAGCTGTGCGGCCTTTGCATCTCACCGTATTCTCATCCAAGGAGCTCACGCCAACGGGAACTGCAAGAGACGCGGGATTTCTTGCGAAGTGTTCAAGAATAGCACGACTATGCCAGAGGGGATCTACAACGCGAGACCTGGATCATATGAAGAGTACAGTCGTAGCGCAGCACGTATATTCATGAATGTGTCCCTTCCCATTACCTTCTTGAAGAATGGATTGCTAAGAAGTTCTGATTTGCACCAATAATCCCTCAACCTGTTTACACGATGCACAGACGTGGCAAGTTCGAGACCTAGATATGCTAGCAACTCATCCATGCGAAGGGGTTTCGTTCGCTTTCCACGCCTCAGAAGCTCTTTACTAGTCCATGTTCTTACGCAATTCAGGTACGAGTGATTGAGAAAGAGGCTGAACGAGCCCAATTCTTTCTTATGCGCATAAGCGCGTTTGATAAGATGTGGTTGAGACAGATATAAACCACTCAAACTATGCCATTTCTCACAGTATGCAACCGTGTTTTACAACTCCTGCTTTTCTGTGGATCCTAAAGCACTTACGGGAAACTCTTCTGTATCATCTGCTTCCCAAGAGGCGTCACCGGCGTCCTCAGCATTGCATTCTACATCATTTTGGACCATGAACTCTCCCTCATTTACGTTGAAAATTGTGGTCTGCGGTGTTGGTACTGTCATGAAGATTGGGACACAGTTGTTGGGGATGGTAGCAACGACAAGTGCGGAACAACATCAGAATGGAGAGGCCGCGCCTTTTGGCGGTTGCTATTGTCTTCACAAATTGTAAGCGCAAATTCAGCGCAGCGTCTGCTGAGAACTCCATCGTAGTTTGGTCGTTGTCTATCATGCATATTACACAAAGGGGACTCAAATTACGCTTGTCAGCGATGGCTATCTCGAGATACTAGAGAACCATTACAAGTCTCGTTATTGGCTTTGCGGAGCGCAGAATTTCGCCACAGCCAATGACCTTGACTTCGCTTATGTCTACTGAGATAGCCATAAGCAAAGCGAACACATGGGAGGCTGGCAGCGAAGTATTCCCGTCTATGCCCAATGATATTCCGATGTTAAGTCTATTTTAACGGACATAAGCTTTTAGTGTCAAAAGGGTTAAAGAGTAATTTTTCACAAATCTCAGCCATCGCTCCGGCATTACAATTGAAGATGCACGATTTCTGCTCTCTCGAATTGCGGAGTCAAAGTTTTGCCGATATCACCATAATCAAACTAGACACTCCTGTGGTGTTGTCGAGAAAGCACATCCCGCGAAAAATGGAAAGAAAGCAGGATCTTGTGTGTTTAACAACAGAGGCTTTTGTGGTTCGAAACGAGTTTTGAGACCCTTATCTGGTATAACAACTAATACTCTTGAGGAAGCAGAACGGTTTTTTCAATTAGATGAGGCGCTTACCAGCCATTGTGAAGGGACACTACGCCTTGAACATGTTACTGGATTCCAAGCTTGTTCCGCTTGTCGGTACATTATTTCAAAAGGCAAGAACGGATCCAAACCTCATTTGGAGAGCATCAAGGTTTCGGATGTTGTCAAAAGGTGCTTGGGAGACTGCGTTTTTTATGCCGTGCATAACGACGCTAACGGTTCTCCGTTTATTGAAGCCAACAAAGATGCAAACAGAGTTGCAAGTGAGTTGAGGTCAAAAGCTTTGACACCTTTCAAATAAAACCCTACAGCCGGCTTCCTGCCATTTTCAGCAGTATATGCGGCTAGAAAGGAATTATTGCATATTGGAAGTTCGGCATCTAATTCAATTACAATCAAGACTTTAGTGTCGCGCCTTGGACCTGTCTTTGCAGCTAAAGACGTCCACTTGTTTTCGATATCGAGAGAATTAGGGTGCTACAGTATAGGCAGTTCTGTTACAGAAACAGTTTTTCAGTCTATTCATCTCGGTGCTGAAGATGAAGCTACACTATCTTTGACGAACAGGGCAAGAATACTGTCAATCGTTTCAAACCATTTTTGATTACGAAAAGATGACTACCACCGTGCAACATGGTCCCTTTCTGAAGAAATTCTTGCCGTCCGAACCCCTTTGTGGTCCGCTTTTGTTTTGGAAATGTCATCTACGAAGCTGACAGCATGTTGGAAACTTTGTGCTGCCTCGCAGGGAAGAAGCCTGCTAGACATATTTCCAGTGTGTAATTCTGAGTCGGAGCTGCCTCGTGAGGCATTGGACACTTTTGCAGAGATTTCAATGACTGGAGCTGATTCTGAAAACAGTGTGTCAAGGTCTGACTTCTTGCTTTCTATTCGAGTCTTAAAGGTAATTGAGCAGATTGTGTTCTCTCGTTGTCGAACGGCAGTTAGACCGCTACAGGTTTTACTCTCTATTTATTCGATTGTAGAAAGTTCGCCATCATGGACGAGTGTTTTGCATGCGCTCGGTCTCGTTTCTTCTTATGACTCTATGTAGAGGTTCCGTAAGCAATTAATATGTGAAAGAGAGGAGGCAGAGTGCGGTGAGTTTTCGGAAGCTAATTTGAACAACAGAGTTATCACCGTCCAGAGGGATAAATTTGATATGTTACCACTGCATAGCGTTAAGGCCGCTGGGAAAACTACTCCCATTATTAGTGGCACTGTTACCCAAGCAGTCATTCAGAGCCGTAAGAAACGTCGTTTGAACGAGCGTGGTCCTCGCTACCGATCTGAAAATGAAGCTGTTCGGCCACCCCTGCACACAAAGGCGACAAATCAATCTACAGAACCTTCAGAGTGGTGTGATCCTCGTCTTGTGCTTCGTTCAAGAGAGGAGTTTTTGGCCAACTTGAACTCCAAAGACGACAATTAAATCCTGAATGATTTCTTTGACGTCTCCTTTGGCGTTGCTTATGAGTATCGAGATGTGCTGCTTGGAGTTCCAGCCAGAAAACTAAGCTACAAGCGGCGCAATACTGCCTTTGATTACGAAGATCAGGGTATTAGTCTAAGAATGTTATTGTTTGCTTCACTCAAACACTATGGCGGCCTAGAAGCTACGGATGCCTCGTTGTCTGACCAGCAAATTTTGTTCGTGGATGTTAGCCGAGACAGTGCCGCTGACATACTCAAAATACATAAAAAGCTGGCCCTCATCAATGCGTCACTTAAACCCGGGAGACTACGTAGCCCACGATACGTGATTGTCTGCGGTGATCAACCCACGTATAGAATGTTGGTTAAAATATGGATACAGTCGTACAAGGAAAACTACGATAAGAACAGAGTCAGGGTGTCTGCCCAGCCAGAGCAGATTCGTATACATGAATGGCTCGTGGCGCTTTCTGGCTTGTTTCACGTGGAAAAACAAAGTCTCTTTTCTCTTTGTAAAGAGATGCTTCATGGAATGGGACTTAAGGAGTTGGCATCATGCTCAGGGCTGTCAGATAGTCAGATTGATAACATTTTGAAGCATGCACACGCTCGAAACAACAGGGGCCTTCTGTTCAGCATTTGCGCTGCAATGCTGATACATACATCGGACCTTCTTCTATCCGAGTCTCCTGGTGTGCCAGATTCTATTAAGAACATATATCGTTGTCAAAACTCTCCAGATCGCAATTTGGGTTGACGAAAACTCTGTTGCGATCCACAAGTGAGCGTGTAACCGAGGCTACAGTCCAGGCAAAGAAGCTCTTACGAGAGAGAGTATCTGAATTATTCTCCTACTGGCCCAATGGAAAGCATATGGTGGGTAATGTGTTATTCAATTGCTTACTTCCTATTCTTGGCTTTCACGTTCTGTCTAGAACAGGCCACACCGATATACTTGATAGCTTCTGGTTGCGACTAACAGGAATTATGCATAGCTCGAGACATCTGAACTATCAAGAGCTCTACCTCGAGTACGCCTTTTTCCGTTCTTTTATGCCTAACATTACGTTCAATGACCTATTTCGAAACAAACCGGGTGCTATGGTTACCCGTATACCAATGTTTACGTCTGCATATAGAGAGGGTTACAACAAGCGAGGAATGAACTATGTTCACTTGGATAAAAGCTTGGAAATGTTAATTGTAAGATTGGTGAAGGGTTTGAACGTCACAATGCTCCCATTCCGGGAATCTTCAGGTGCGTGGCTGCTGGCGGTGTCGAGGGCGAGGATGATATTGCGCAGTGTCACAGCAGCGACACGCTCATACAGACAGGAAAGAACAAATGAGCATATTGAGCAACAGGGTGAAGAGATACATGGTTACGACCGTAATAACGCCCGTGTCACCACAGTGAACAGTATGGTTCAGATCATGCGGCCAAAAGGTTTCCTCGCTCTTTACCATAGAAGTCGAGAAAAACTTGCTAACGTTCTGAGTAGTTCTGTACAAGAACAGAGCGACGAGAAAGTTCAAAGCAAAATACTGGAGATAGATAAGCTCGGTCGCAAAAGCACTGAGCGTCATGCGTCAGCAATGTTTCCAGAAGTATTCGGACACCTTTCTGATGAAGATTATAAGACGTACTTCAATGGACAAAGGTTAGTGGAAAATGGACAAGGAAACGCGATTTTCTACGGTGGGAACCGTGATAGAGATCAGTGAAGAATCGAGATGTAAGTTGATCACAACTTCAGAGAGAGATCCACGAAAAGCCTACAGTAAGCGCGCGAGTCTGACTACCAGGCTAATGCACACACTAACCCTTGCATACCATGCAGCTGCGGATGGAGGAGATGTCGAAGGCGCAGAAATGGCTCGACGGAGGTGGAGTGGTTTGCACTCTTCCCGTTAACTTCTATCTGCTAATGCCGATGCGTACAGAGGCATGGGGTCTTCCATAAGGCACGCTAACAAAATCAAGATGATACCACTCCTAAACTTCGACGGTAATGAAGCCAGTACTGCTACACAACAGGTACAAGGAAGGCATCAGGCTGCTGCAAACCAGCAGAAAGGTTCAAGATGTGTCTCTTTTTATTACGATTATGACATAGCACCATACGTTTCGGTTATGGTTGATATCATGAATCATATATGCACTCGTGGCACTGATGGTCGTAGAGGAAACGCAATATAGAGCTTCACAGTCGCCAAGATGAAGCACGTTCTATGACATTGTATTTCTGGCAGTAGAGGTGAACTGCTCAAGCAGATTCATCTGCATATAGATGATCCGAATTTGTTTATTCCGCAGAAGTGTGAGGAGCAAACCCGACGAGATAATACTCGTGGTATACATGGCTACAAACAGTTGAACGCAGAAGAAGGTCTACGGAAAATTGGGTTCTAACTGCCCATCAACGTGCCCTGGTCTACGCTTATCAGTTCTAGGAACAATCGAGACGCTATATGTAGTGTGCATCTATTCTGCGGAGCTGTTGCAGCTCTTGAGCTGGGTGAAGAGAACGGTCGGCATGTAGATATTTATCTCCACGGGGGTTGCTTCTGCTTTGATATCAGTAGCGTTGGAAAAAGCCCCAAAACGCTGTTTCCAGAGCTTGCCATTACAAAAGACATTTTTGAAAACCCGCTAGATGGTGAAGTAGTGCTAGCTTCAGCGAACGAAAAATATATGATTATGAATGGCTCGGTACGACGAAATCACAGTGATTCCTTTCTCCAAGTACCAAGAACTTCTGTGCTCCGGCTTTCGAATAGAAGGGGGTTGGAAATAACCGGTGATTCGCATGCACATGGTGAGGCCGAGACGAGATTTGTGGCGTCGATCTCTACATTTGTGAAACCGGTGATATCTGTGAACGATACTACCACTCAGGGGCCGTCTACCAATGAAGCAGAGAACTGCACACTTACGACACAAAAACCAAGGTGTGCATGAGTCATTATCTCGAGAGACACCGACGTTGCAATTATTCTATCCCTTGCAGAGGAAATGCACGGCTATGGAGTCCTGCATGTTCTTGGAAAGAATGTAATCGAGATTGACAAGTTGACGAGTACATTGTCTGTCCGAGGTATTACGTCCCCTTCTTTGGCATGTTTGCACGTTTTGGCCAGTTGTGATTTCACATCGGGTACATATAAAGTGTCTTAGGATTACTAAATGTGTGCTTTTACACGTCACCGTGATTTAGTCGGTAACATTGAGTTATCTTCAGATGAAAGATCGTTTGAGATGATTACTATGTTGGCCTACTTAGAAAGAAAAGGATTCACGATTGGTGACGAGTACCGAAAAGAACTCGCTTCGACTTCAATTGCTGTCAATAGGAACACCAGAGAATGAAATACGGAAAAGAGTTAAAGGGATGTTTGTATGTGACTATGTGGTGGGCTCAGACGAATGTAGACTAGAGGTGAGGAATGGAATTGCTGACATGACTACAACACCATGTGAGCTGGTTCCGCTGCGAGAACATTTAAAATTGCAAGCGCAACGAGTCAAACTCGTGGTTTACAGATACTGGTTGAACACGACCTCAAAGAGCTTACTGAATACAGGTGTGAAAGGATGTGATGAAGTAAATGGATACGATCAAAACGGGAAAGCAATACTGGGAAAAAATGAGGATATGCTTTCCATTGACAGAAGGATGCAGTTGTTGGTGGCAAAATGTGGCTGTAAGGGCGACTGCAATACGCGACAATGCTCTTGTATCAAACGGGTTACCGATGCATAGGATGTGATTGTGATTCTTCAAAGTGCCAGAATAAGGTATCATTCGTACCATTTGAAGTTCCCGCTGTCTCTACATCGGACGGAAGAACAAATGACGTCGATGTCCACGGAGAAGAAGAAAGATTTCAAAATGATGAGTGTGAGATAAATAAACAGATTGATGTTGAAGAAATACTGGACGGAAATGCGTCTATTGATATGCTCGGGGGTGAAAATCTGTTACATTTGCTGTAACAATCGTTTCTGTTTTCAAGGGAAGTTCGAGTAAGACTTTCGAAACTAAACTACACTAAAGAAATAAACCGTGCTGTTTTACGCTTCATTGTGAACAAACTTGGAGAGGGCGGACATTTCGGACCTCAATAAGATCGGAAAAGCTTTCCTAAACTCTGATAAGTCTTCCACAAGGGACGGTTTGCGACAGACTTGCGCCACCCAGTTGAAGTACAATAGTTCTACATCCAACGGTGGCGAACGTTTCTCCAGATACTCTCGGATACGCCATACACAAAGTCCCAAATCTTGAAATGGATTGGCAGATCCAAAAAATGTGCCTGAAAAGTCCTTCCTGTCGCTTGAAGTCCAAACTGCCTGATGGTATGCGTACAAGAAACATTCCTTTTGAAGATATTTCTCTGATAGTAGAAAGTACCTTTTGCTTCTTGCAGAGAGGTAACAGAACGCACCGACAGTATGGAGAAAAACCACGGTCGCCTTTATCGAATTCATACATTTTTCGTTGTGTGAAATCTGTATCGAACGTTAAATTTCCTGCCGCACCTTCCACAACCCTTTCATTCTCTTCCCAATTACCCAAAAACCCAAAACGAATGTCTCTTTTATCGAGGCTGCAGTAGTTTCTAGCGACCCCACTTTCGTTCAAACAGTCAGCGAAAAGCTCAACAGTAATATGAGATGATAAAACTCACAACGAGTACGAGTCAGGACTAACAATTCGCGCTCCTGAATGTAACTTTGCACTGAACTTGCTACAGATATTTTTGCAAAGACGAAATAGAAACGTGCTGTCTCTGTATGTTGTGAGCAGTATGCCATTGAGCACTCACAATGTTCTCACGCAACACTCTTGCAATATGTGATGTGACGCGCTGGTGTTACATGAGAGTGTTACGAGAGGTGATGTGTCTACATCTCGGCCGCAGATAGTACGATACTATTCATGTTGATGTAATATCCGATATGTGTGGTTCCCTGTAGCTCAGTGATAGAGCTTTGACCACAAGTTAGAAGTACCTTTGATTATGGCAGGGTTTTGCCAAGGTACGCTTCCATACATAAACGGGATGAGGTTCTTGAAAGTACAAAGAACTGGTCCCAACCATATCCAACAGTGGTAGCATCGCGCTCCACTGGAAACCAATGCTCTGAACTAAAAGAAGCCGTTCCTTAATTGCTTTCTCAAAGTGTTACAGGACTTTGCTTCAGTGCTGCTATGGATGAAGACAGTCCAAGGAAGGTTCCTCGCTTCTCTGGAAAACGCCACGAGGACTTTACTTTGTGGATGATGCGAATAGAAGCACTACTGGAATCAAAAGAACTCCTGAATTTAGTTTTAGAAGATGCCGTTGGGGAAGAGACAATTGATGCCCTACCCATGGAAGTGAAGCAAAACCTCTCGAATGCTCGCATGTATCTTGTGCCATCTCTTGGAGACAAACCACTACGGGCTGTTGCCTCCGAACGTCACAACCCATTCCTTATGTATCGAAAACTGTGTGAAAGGTATGCAACGGAGAATGCTGCGACAAGGGTACAGTTGCAAACGAAGCTACACCAGACTCGGTTTACTGAAGTAACAGTAATGTCGGACTACGTGGATGATTTCGAGTCTGTATTCTCAAGATTGGAAGCTATGGGAAGTCCCATAGGGAATAGTATGCAGATTGCTATCCTGTTCTCCAGTTTTGTTTCTACTAGAGAGACGCCATATCGTCCAGTAATATCAGCCCTACAGACTTTGTCGGACGAGGAGTTGTCCTGGGAGAAGGTAACCGCTCGACTTCTCCAAGAGTATGACACCAGTACTTCAGAGACGAAAACAGAAGGATCAGGCCCGGCCGGTCTTTTGGGTACGGAGAAGGCATTACAGGCGAAAGTGAGGGGTAGATGTTTCAACTGTGGCCGAAAAGGACACTACAAACCAGACTGTAGATCGGTCAAACCAGATCATCGTGCAGGTCATCCAAGTACCCATCGAGCTCTCGTCAGCAGACAAGGAGACCACCAATTCATTGTTGACTCTGGTGCAACTAGTCACATCATTCGGGACCGTGCTTTGGCGCATTTATTTCACCGCTCCCAGCACAGAGCCATTGTGTTGTGCGATGGTAGGGGTGTGACAGCATCAAGAACAGGACACCTTGTCTTAATGTATCGCAGCCTGGAAGACGCTATGTAAAGATACTACTGCATGACGTTCTTTACGTTGAAGATATGGATTGCAACTTAATATCTTGCTCCCGCCTAACGGAGGAACAGTACCAAATATCTTTCGATTCATCGGTGTGTCTCATCAGAGGATCGGATGTCATGATCAGAGCACCAAAAAGGTCAGAGGTTTATCAGATTTGGGGCAGTCCAGCTCCGCATGTTGCATATGTAGCGAAAGAAACGCAAGGCCTACAGCTCTGGCATGAGAGATTCGGACATATCGGAATCCAGAGAATACGACGAATGACAAGCAAAAACACTGTTCATGGACTGGACCTCAATGTATCTCCAGAGCACAGTGCCGACTGCACTCCGTGCATTGAAGGAAAGATGACACGAAGGAGTCTAGGCAGCAGGAGTAATGATGCTGCTATGATCGGGGATGTGATATACACGGACATATGCGGTCCTATGAGTACCCCAAGCATCGGACGGAAGAGATACTTTGTGTCTTTCATCGATAAAAAGTCGAGGTACAAGGACGTACGCCTCATGACGAAAAGAAAGGAACTGACACAGGAGTTCAGATGCTTTCAATTGAAGTTTGAGAGGCAGGCTGAAAGAAAGATCAAGGTCGTTTACTCTGATAATGGTCCAGAGTACATTTCACTCCGAAAATGTCTCTCCGAAGTCGGAATAGATTGGGAGAACAGTGCTCCATACACTCCGCAGCAAAATGGAGTTGCAGAACGATTTAACAGGTTGGTTATGGAGATGACTAGAGCAATGTTACGACATGCAGGCCTCCCACAGAAGTTCTGGGCTGAAGCAGTCGTTACTGCTTCCAGAACAATGAACATCATCGGTTGTGGAGCAACTGATGGGAAGACCCCTCACGAAACGCTCACTGGGAGGATACCAAACGTTACCTCTTTAAGATCGTTTGGATGTGAGGTCTGGGTTCATGTAGCTAAACGGAAGAAGTTAGAGAGCAAAGCTCGCCGTGGAATTCTCTTACGCTGCCTCCCACACCAGAATTATCGCGTCTATGACATTGAACGTGGAGATATTACGTTCGCAAGGCATGTCAGTTTTAATGAAGCTGTTTTTTCAGGAAGACGATTGTTCAACACTCAAGAAAAGATGGAATTGAATGCCATACCTGAAATTGCTGACCGACAGCAAGAATCAGCTGACTCAGATGATGATGGAGAGCCAGAAGCAGAGGGGCCAGATGGTGCTGAAGCTTACAATGAAGAGGAGCTGGAAACTGGACATGGTGGGAGTAATGAAAATGCAGATGAAGTGGTGGAAAGTGGTACGAATGAAGATGAAGAGGACGATCAAGTACGTGAAGCAGAATCGGACCATTTCCCAATGACACCCAGCATGCAAGAATTCTTGACACACTACCCAGTACGCCGCTACCCTGACCGTCAGCAAAACCCCCCAAATCGTTATCAAGACACACACCATAACAGTCTTGTGACAAGAGAACTACCAATAAGTACCGTCCCGGAAAGCTTGCAGGACGCGAGAGATTCGCCTGACTGGCAAAGATGGAGAAAAGCTATTGACGAAGAACTCTCTTCGCTTATGTCGATGAAGACATGGGAAGTTGTGGACAAGCCTGTTAGGGAGCATATCATAGATTCCAAACTCGTGTTCGCTCAAAAGCATGACGATGATGGCTCTATCACAAGATGCAAGGCTCGCCTTGTAGCTAAAGGGTGCCAACAAGGGAATGTCACAGGTGTCTACTCTCCAGTTGTTGACTTTGGAACTGTACGACTAGCATTGAAATTGGCAGCTAGGTTTGACTTTGAAATACACCAGTTGGATGTCAAATGTGCATTTCTGAACGGACATATCGATGACAAGAAGCCAGTCTATATGTCTCCACCCAAAGGTCTGGACCTTGGTTTACAAAAGAATCAAGTACTCAAATTGAACCGGTCAATATATGGTCTGAAGCAATCCAATGCAATTTGGAGCCGACTGTTCACCCAAAGGTTGAAGAACTTAGGCTTTATACAATGCATGACAGACCCTTGCTTCTTCTACAAAACTTGGGGAGGACACCAATTATAGATACTATTATATGTTGATGATCTCTTGTTGATCGGCAATCACCCCAAGAAAACCAGCAAGGTGAAAAGTATGCTGTTTTCAGAGTTTGAAATGAAAGAATGCTCTTCTACAGACAGCTTCTTGGGGGTTTACATGCAACGTGAAGAAAATGGAATAACTCTGCACCAACGTCCGGCTGTGGAACGAATCCTACAGAAGTTCAACATGAACACCTCGAAGCCGGTGACTAAACCACTGAGTCCGGGATACAGACCTGTATCAGCATCAGAAGCAGACCTATTCAAGCCTAAAGAACTTTATCAGGAGGCAATAGGGTCCTTGCTGTATCTATCTTCACGAACTAGGCCAGATATCTGTGCTGCCGTCAATATTCTTTCACGGGCTCAGTCAAGGCCTACAGTCATACACTGGACTGCAGTGAAGAGAGTCATGCGTTACTTGAACGGTACAAAAGATTACGGCATGCACATCAAGAAAAATTCCGAAACCCACCCCGTCCTGTGTGCATACGCTGACGCAAATTGGGCTGGAGATGACACGGATCGCAAATCCACAAGTGGATTCTGTGTGTTACTTTTTGGCAACGTCATATTGTGGAAAACATTGAAACAGAGAAGCATTGCAACGTCAACTACAGAGGCTGAATATATTTCATTATCAGATTGCTTCAAGCAAGTGAGGTGGGTTCGCAATTTATTATGTGAAACAAAGCTTGTATCAGTTGAACAACCTACAATCATTTATGAGGACAACACCGGAGTGTTAGATTGGGCCGCTGGTGGCAGAAGAGCGAAGCATGTTGAACTACGATATCATTTCGTACAAGAAGGTGTTCAGCAAAAAGAAATCGTCTTGAATTACTGCTGCACATAAAACATGCTTGCCGACATATTTACTAAGGCTCTATCACAGAGACGCCACCAAGAACTGCGAAGTTTGCTTGGACTTGTGAGATGCTCTTGTGGCATCAGGAGGATGTTGTGAGCAGTATGCCATTGAGCACTCACAATGTTCTCACGTAACACTCTTGCAATATGTGATGTGACGCGCTGGTGTTACATGAGAGTGTTACGAGAGGTGATGAGTCTACATCTCAGCCGCAGATAGTACGATACTATTCATGTTGATGTAATATCCGATATGTGTGGTTCCCTGTAGCTCAGTGATAGAGCTTTGACCACAAGTTAGAAGTACCTTTGACTATGGCAGGGTTTTGCCAAGGTACGCTTCCATACATAAACGGGATGAGGTTCTTGAAAGTACAAAGAACTGGTCCCAACCATACCCAACAGTGGTAGCATCGCGCTCCACTGGAAACCAACGCTCTGAACTAAAAGAAGCCGTTCCTTAATTGCTTTCTCAAAGTGTTACAGGACTTTGCTTCAGTGCTGCTATGGATGAAGACAGTCCAAGGAAGGTTCCTCGCTTCTCTGGAAAACGCCACGAGGACTTTACTTTGTGGATGATGCGAATAGAAGCACTACTGGAATCAAAAGAACTCCTGAATTTAGTTTTAGAAGATGCCGTTGGGGAAGAGACAATTGATGCCCTACCCATGGAAGTGAAGCAAAACCTCTCGAATGCTCGCATGTATCTTGTGCCATCTCTTGGAGACAAACCACTACGGGCTGTTGCCTCCGAACGTCACAACCCATTCCTTATGTATCGAAAACTGTGTGAAAGGTATGCAACGGAGAATGCTGCGACAAGGGTACAGTTGCAAACGAAGCTACACCAGACTCGGTTTACTGAAGTAACAGTAATGTCGGACTACGTGGATGATTTCGAGTCTGTATTCTCAAGATTGGAAGCTATGGGAAGTCCCATAGGGAATAGTATGCAGATTGCTATCCTGTTCTCCAGTTTTGTTTCTACTAGAGAGACGCCATATCGTCCAGTAATATCAGCCCTACAGACTTTGTCGGACGAGGAGTTGTCCTGGGAGAAGGTAACCGCTCGACTTCTCCAAGAGTATGACACCAGTACTTCAGAGACGAAAACAGAAGGATCAGGCCCGGCCGGTCTTTTGGGTACGGAGAGGGCATTACAGGCGAAAGTGAGGGGTAGATGTTTCAAATGTGGCCGAAAAGAACACTACAAACCAGACTGTAGATCGGTCAAACCAGATCATCGTGCAGGTCATCCAAGTACCCATCGAGCTCTCGTCAGCAGACAAGGAGACCACCAATTCATTGTTGACTCTGGTGCAACTAGTCACATCATTGGGGACCGTGCTTTGGCGCATTTATTTCACCGCTCCCAGCACAGAGCCATTGTGTTGTGCGATGGTAGGGGTGTGACAGCATCAAGAACAGGACACCTTGTCTTAATGTATCGCAGCCTGGAAGACGCTATGTAAAGATACTACTGCATGACGTTCTTTACGTTGAAGATATGGATTGCAACTTAATATCTTGCTCCCGCCTAACGGAGGAACAGTACCAAATATCTTTCGATTCATCGGTGTGTCTCATCAGAGGATCGGATGTCATGATCAGAGCACCAAAAAAGTCAGAGGTTTATCAGATTTGGGGCAGTCCAGCTCCGCATGTTGCATATGTAGCGAAAGAAACGCAAGGCCTACAGCTCTGGCATGAGAGATTCGGACATATCGGAATCCAGAGAATACGACGAATGACAAGCAAAAACACTGTTCATGGACTGGACCTCAATGTATCTCCAGAGCACAGTGCCGACTGCACTCCGTGCATTGAAGGAAAGATGACACGAAGGAGTCTAGGCAGCAGGAGTAATGATGCTGCTATGATCGGGGATGTGATATACACGGACATATGCGGTCCTATGAGTACCCCAAGCATCGGACGGAAGAGATACTTTGTGTCTTTCATCGATAAAAAGTCGAGGTACAAGGACGTACGCCTCATGACGAAAAGAAAGGAACTGACACAGGAGTTCAGATGCTTTCAATTGAAGTTTGAGAGGCAGGCTGAAAGAAAGATCAAGGTCGTTTACTCTGATAATGGTCCAGAGTACATTTCACTCCGAAAATATCTCTCCGAAGTCGGAATAGATTGGGAGAACAGTGCTCCATACACTCCGCAGCAAAATGGAGTTGCAGAACGATTTAACAGGTCGGTTATGGAGATGACTAGAGCAATGTTACGACATGCAGGCCTCCCACAGAAGTTCTGGGCTGAAGCAGTCGTTACTGCTTCCAGAACAATGAACATCATCGGTTGTGGAGCAACTGATGGGAAGACCCCTCACGAAACGCTCACTGGGAGGATACCAAACGTTACCTCTTTAAGATCGTTTGGATGTGAGGTCTGGGTTCATGTAGCTAAACGGAAGAAGTTAGAGAGCAAAGCTCGCCGTGGAATTCTCTTACGCTGCCTCCCACACCAGAATTATCGCGTCTATGACATTGAACGTGGAGATATTACGTTCGCAAGGCATGTCAGTTTTAATGAAGCTGTTTTTTCAGGAAGACGATTGTTCAACACTCAAGAAAAGATGGAATTGAATGCCATACCTGAAATTGCTGACCGACAGCAAGAATCAGCTGACTCAGATGATGATGGAGAGCCAGAAGCAGAGGGGCCAGATGGTGCTGAAGCTTACAATGAAGAGGAGCTGGAAACTGGACATGGTGGGAGTAATGAAAATGCAGATGAAGTGGTGGAAAGTGGTACGAATGAAGATGAAGAGGACGATCAAGTACGTGAAGCAGAATCGGACCATTTCCCAATGACACCCAGCATGCAAGAATTCTTGACACACTACCCAGTACGCCGCTACCCTGACCGTCAGCAAAACCCCCCAAATCGTTATCAAGACACACACCATAACAGTCTTGTGACAAGAGAACTACCAATAAGTACCGTCCCGGAAAGCTTGCAGGACGCGAGAGATTCGCCTGACTGGCAAAGATGGAGAAAAGCTATTGACGAAGAACTCTCTTCGCTTATGTCGATGAAGACATGGGAAGTTGTGGACAAGCCTGTTAGGGAGCATATCATAGATTCCAAACTCGTGTTCGCTCAAAAGCATGACGATGATGGCTCTATCACAAGATGCAAGGCTCGCCTTGTAGCTAAAGGGTGCCAACAAGGGAATGTCACAGGTGTCTACTCTCCAGTTGTTGACTTTGGAACTGTACGACTAGCATTGAAATTGGCAGCTAGGTTTGACTTTGAAATACACCAGTTGGATGTCAAATGTGCATTTCTGAACGGACATATCGATGACAAGAAGCCAGTCTATATGTCTCCACCCAAAGGTCTGGACCTTGGTTTACAAAAGAATCAAGTACTCAAATTGAACCGGTCAATATATGGTCTGAAGCAATCCAATGCAATTTGGAGCCGACTGTTCACCCAAAGGTTGAAGAACTTAGGCTTTATACAATGCATGACAGACCCTTGCTTCTTCTACAAAACTTGGGGAGGACACCAATTATAGATACTATTATATGTTGATGATCTCTTGTTGATCGGCAATCACCCCAAGAAAACCAGCAAGGTGAAAAGTATGCTGTTTTCAGAGTTTGAAATGAAAGAATGCTCTTCTACAGACAGCTTCTTGGGGGTTTACATGCAACGTGAAGAAAATGGAATAACTCTGCACCAACGTCCGGCTGTGGAACGAATCCTACAGAAGTTCAACATGAACACCTCGAAGCCGGTGACTAAACCACTGAGTCCGGGATACAGACCTGTATCAGCATCAGAAGCAGACCTATTCAAGCCTAAAGAACTTTATCAGGAGGCAATAGGGTCCTTGCTGTATCTATCTTCACGAACTAGGCCAGATATCTGTGCTGCCGTCAATATTCTTTCACGGGCTCAGTCAAGGCCTACAGTCATACACTGGACTGCAGTGAAGAGAGTCATGCGTTACTTGAACGGTACAAAAGATTACGGCATGCACATCAAGAAAAATTCCGAAACCCACCCCGTCCTGTGTGCATACGCTGACGCAAATTGGGCTGGAGATGACACGGATCGCAAATCCACAAGTGGATTCTGTGTGTTACTTTTTGGCAACGTCATATTGTGGAAAACATTGAAACAGAGAAGCATTGCAACGTCAACTACAGAGGCTGAATATATTTCATTATCAGATTGCTTCAAGCAAGTGAGGTGGGTTCGCAATTTATTATGTGAAACAAAGCTTGTATCAGTTGAACAACCTACAATCATGTATGAGGACAACACCGGAGTGTTAGATTGGGCCGCTGGTGGCAGAAGAGCGAAGCATGTTGAACTACGATATCATTTCGTACAAGAAGGTGTTCAGCAAAAAGAAATCGTCTTGAATTACTGCTGCACATAAAACATGCTTGCCGACATATTTACTAAGGCTCTATCACAGAGACGCCACCAAGAACTGCGAAGTTTGCTTGGACTTGTGAGATGCTCTTGTGGCATCAGGAGGATGTTGTGAGCAGTATGCCATTGAGCACTCACAATGTTCTCACGTAACACTCTTGCAATATGTGATGTGACGCGCTGGTGTTACATGAGAGTGTTACGAGAGGTGATGAGTCTACATCTCAGCCGCAGATAGTACGATACTATTCATGTTGATGTAATATCCGATATGTGTGGTTCCCTGTAGCTCAGTGATAGAGCTTTGACCACAAGTTAGAAGTACCTTTGATTATGGCAGGGTTTTGCCAAGGTACGCTTCCATACATAAACGGGATGAGGTTCTTGAAAGTACAAAGAACTGGTCCCAACCATACCCAACAGTGGTAGCATCGCGCTCCACTGGAAACCAACGCTCTGAACTAAAAGAAGCCGTTCCTTAATTGCTTTCTCAAAGTGTTACAGGACTTTGCTTCAGTGCTGCTATGGATGAAGACAGTCCAAGGAAGGTTCCTCGCTTCTCTGGAAAACGCCACGAGGACTTTACTTTGTGGATGATGCGAATAGAAGCACTACTGGAATCAAAAGAACTCCTGAATTTAGTTTTAGAAGATGCCGTTGGGGAAGAGACAATTGATGCCCTACCCATGGAAGTGAAGCAAAACCTCTCGAATGCTCGCATGTATCTTGTGCCATCTCTTGGAGACAAACCACTACGGGCTGTTGCCTCCGAACGTCACAACCCATTCCTTATGTATCGAAAACTGTGTGAAAGGTATGCAACGGAGAATGCTGCGACAAGGGTACAGTTGCAAACGAAGCTACACCAGACTCGGTTTACTGAAGTAACAGTAATGTCGGACTACGTGGATGATTTCGAGTCTGTATTCTCAAGATTGGAAGCTATGGGAAGTCCCATAGGGAATAGTATGCAGATTGCTATCCTGTTCTCCAGTTTTGTTTCTACTAGAGAGACGCCATATCGTCCAGTAATATCAGCCCTACAGACTTTGTCGGACGAGGAGTTGTCCTGGGAGAAGGTAACCGCTCGACTTCTCCAAGAGTATGACACCAGTACTTCAGAGACGAAAACAGAAGGATCAGGCCCGGCCGGTCTTTTGGGTACGGAGAGGGCATTACAGGCGAAAGTGAGGGGTAGATGTTTCAAATGTGGCCGAAAAGAACACTACAAACCAGACTGTAGATCGGTCAAACCAGATCATCGTGCAGGTGATCCAAGTACCCATCGAGCTCTCGTCAGCAGACAAGGAGACCACCAATTCATTGTTGACTCTGGTGCAACTAGTCACATCATTGGGGACCGTGCTTTGGCGCATTTATTTCACCGCTCCCAGCACAGAGCCATTGTGTTGTGCGATGGTAGGGGTGTGACAGCATCAAGAACAGGACACCTTGTCTTAATGTATCGCAGCCTGGAAGACGCTATGTAAAGATACTACTGCATGACGTTCTTTACGTTGAAGATATGGATTGCAACTTAATATCTTGCTCCCGCCTAACGGAGGAACAGTACCAAATATCTTTCGATTCATCGGTGTGTCTCATCAGAGGATCGGATGTCATGATCAGAGCACCAAAAAAGGTCAGAGGTTTATCAGATTTGGGGCAGTCCAGCTCCGCATGTTGCATATGTAGCGAAAGAAACGCAAGGCCTACAGCTCTGGCATGAGAGATTCGGACATATCGGAATCCAGAGAATACGACGAATGACAAGCAAAAACACTGTTCATGGACTGGACCTCAATGTATCTCCAGAGCACAGTGCCGACTGCACTCCGTGCATTGAAGGAAAGATGACACGAAGGAGTCTAGGCAGCAGGAGTAATGATGCTGCTATGATCGGGGATGTGATATACACGGACATATGCGGTCCTATGAGTACCCCAAGCATCGGACGGAAGAGATACTTTGTGTCTTTCATCGATAAAAAGTCGAGGTACAAGGACGTACGCCTCATGACGAAAAGAAAGGAACTGACACAGGAGTTCAGATGCTTTCAATTGAAGTTTGAGAGGCAGGCTGAAAGAAAGATCAAGGTCGTTTACTCTGATAATGGTCCAGAGTACATTTCACTCCGAAAATGTCTCTCCGAAGTCGGAATAGATTGGGAGAACAGTGCTCCATACACTCCGCAGCAAAATGGAGTTGCAGAACGATTTAACAGGTTGGTTATGGAGATGACTAGAGCAATGTTACGACATGCAGGCCTCCCACAGAAGTTCTGGGCTGAAGCAGTCGTTACTGCTACCAGAACAATGAACATCATCGGTTGTGGAGCAACTGATGGGAAGACCCCTCACGAAACGCTCACTGGGAGGATACCAAACGTTACCTCTTTAAGATCGTTTGGATGTGAGGTCTGGGTTCATGTAGCTAAACGGAAGAAGTTAGAGAGCAAAGCTCGCCGTGGAATTCTCTTACGCTGCCTCCCACACCAGAATTATCGCGTCTATGACATTGAACGTGGAGATATTACGTTCGCAAGGCATGTCAGTTTTAATGAAGCTGTTTTTTCAGGAAGACGATTGTTCAACACTCAAGAAAAGATGGAATTGAATGCCATACCTGAAATTGCTGACCGACAGCAAGAATCAGCTGACTCAGATGATGATGGAGAGCCAGAAGCAGAGGGCCAGATGGTGCTGAAGCTTACAATGAAGAGGAGCTGGAAACTGGACATGGTGGGAGTAATGAAAATGCAGATGAAGTGGTGGAAAGTGGTACGAATGAAGATGAAGAGGACGATCAAGTACGTGAAGCAGAATCGGACCATTTCCCAATGACACCCAGCATGCAAGAATTCTTGACACACTACCCAGTACGCCGCTACCCTGACCGTCAGCAAAACCCCCCAAATCGTTATCAAGACACACACCATAACAGTCTTGTGACAAGAGAACTACCAATAAGTACCGTCCCGGAAAGCTTGCAGGACGCGAGAGATTCGCCTGACTGGCAAAGATGGAGAAAAAGCTATTGACGAAGAACTCTCTTCGCTTATGTCGATGAAGACATGGGAAGTTGTGGACAAGCCTGTTAGGGAGCATATCATAGATTCCAAACTCGTGTTCGCTCAAAAGCATGACGATGATGGCTCTATCACAAGATGCAAGGCTCGCCTTGTAGCTAAAGGGTGCCAACAAGGGAATGTCACAGGTGTCTACTCTCCAGTTGTTGACTTTTGGAACTGTACGACTAGCATTGAAATTGGCAGCTAGGTTTGACTTTGAAATACACCAGTTGGATGTCAAATGTGCATTTCTGAACGGACATATTCGATGACAAGAAGCCAGTCTATATGTCTCCACCCAAAGGTCTGGACCTTGGTTTACAAAAGAATCAAGTACTCAAATTGAACCGGTCAATATATGGTCTGAAGCAATCCAATGCAATTTGGAGCCGACTGTTCACCCAAAGGTTGAAGAACTTAGGCTTTATACAATGCATGACAGACCCTTGCTTCTTCTACAAAACTTGGGGAGGACACCAATTATAGATACTATTATATGTTGATGATCTCTTGTTGATCGGCAATCACCCCAAGAAAACCAGCAAGGTGAAAAGTATGCTGTTTTCAGAGTTTGAAATGAAAGAATGCTCTTCTACAGACAGCTTCTTGGGGGTTTACATGCAACGTGAAGCAAATGGAATAACTCTGCACCAACGTCCGGCTGTGGAACGAATCCTACAGAAGTTCAACATGAACACCTCGAAGCCGGTGACTACACCACTGAGTCCGGGATACAGACCTGTATCAGCATCAGAAGCAGACCTATTCAAGCCTAAAGAACTTTATCAGGAGGCAATAGGGTCCTTGCTGTATCTATCTTCACGAACTAGGCCAGATATCTGTGCTGCCGTCAATATTCTTTCACGGGCTCAGTCAAGGCCTACAGTCATACACTGGACTGCAGTGAAGAGAGTCATGCGTTACTTGAACGGTACAAAAGATTACGGCATGCACATCAAGAAAAATTCCGAAACCCACCCCGTCCTGTGTGCATACGCTGACGCAAATGGGCTGGAGATGACACGGATCGCAAATCCACAAGTGGATTCTGTGTGTTACTTTTTTGGCAACGTCATATTGTTGAAAACATTGAAACAGAGAAGCATTGCAACGTCAACTACAGAGGCTGAA